>JAVTVY010019554.1:0-82201 GCA_036873755.1 Hanleya hanleyi | reverse complement strand
TAAGTCAACCTCTGAATAGTATCCATTTTGTATTCATGCTCTAAAGCAGGAAATCTCTGTGAAGATGACATATGAACATATATAAGAATAGCAGAAAATACTTAACTTCATTAATATAGACCAGGTGAAACAAAATCTAGCAAAAATAGTTAACCAAACTATCTGCAGTAGCTGCTCTGCTCTTCCTCTCAAAGCCTAAAGCAGTTAAATCACAGTCACCCTGGCAATGGTACCAAATGTGCTCAAGTTTTTCCTGACTACAATACAGGACCATTAGTCTCTACGGGACTAAATCGCCCCGTGAAAAAAAAAAAAAACACGAAAAAAGGCCATAATACCAAGCTGACCCGTAATTCAGTGTATTTATTATACCTTTCGCCTCAGGCCGTTAGTCAAATAGACCGGTCTAGTACAAACAAGTACGTCTGGGCTGAGAATATACTGCTAGCCGGATTAAAGGTATATTTTCAGCTCAGACGTACTATTTTACGGTGCTAAGACCGCCCAGCCAATGCTTTGAAATACAATATAATGACCGTTTTGATAGCCAATTTCTCATTGATCGTGGAATATGATAACAACTGACGTAACGCCTCCTTGTCGATCCATCCGGAGTTCTGGACGCGTACGTCAGCACGAAGTGTCAGTCTCATCGCTAAGTTTTGGGAGAGGGGTGCGATGACAGCGTCGACTTGGATGTCCCTTCTTCTCCATGTACTCCACCCACTCCCCTACCCTCACAAGCAACGTAGTTATTAACAACGACAAGCGGCCCCTGTGGTCTCTGGAGTTTAATCACCGTCATAGTACACGTATAGTATACGTACATTCAATACTGTCAGATAAGTTCATAGTAAAATCGACAGTATCGTCAAAGTGAGAGAGATCATCGACTTGTGCAGGACACCGAAGACACTTTAATCTATAACCGATCGGGGACCGTGTCGAATAAATTTAAACTGTCTGTATTCTACAGGAAATAATGTGATCTTACCGGTACTGGAGTCAAAGCAAAAATAGCGTAGACAATATTACGTGAATATATATACTGTTGTGTTCACACTCCTGGGGTACCGGTACCAAACATCTTTTCGATATCAACCTTCAGATGAGCCATTCAATATTCAGCCGTCGTCAGTAAAAGAATTTCTGCGTCAATAATCGAAAGACCTATTTCGTATGACAGCACCAATTCTAAATGTGCACGAATATAAACAAAATTAAAGAAACACACACACAGTATGGTTTCCTTCCAGAGAGAAGCGGTCATCAGTGTTCAATGATGTCACCAAGACATGATGATGTTCTACAAAAATCCAAATCACTGACCATTATCCTTTATTCAAATGATTGCCAAGTCACTGACCATTATCCTTTATTCAAATGAATGCCAAGTCTTCCGCAGAGTATGCATCTCAGTAACGCTTTGATTGTGCCTGTTCATTTCAACACCATGGAGATGAATAACGCATGATATACAAACTGTCCCTAGTCCATAGTTAAACGGAATTAGACACAGGTTACGAAACGTAGCACCAGAGATCTTGCAGGCTACGATCGTGATTTCTCGTCAGTGTACGATATTTATCACATAATTTGAGAAAACTGAATGGAGACGTTTGGTGGTATAGCCCTGTTTGGTGGTATAGCCCTGTTTGGTGGTATAGCCCTGTTTGGTGGTATAGCCCTGTTTGGTGGTATAGCCCTGTTTGGTGGTATAGCCCTGTTTGGGGGTATAGCCCTGTTTGGTGGTATAGCCCTGTTTGGTGGTATAGCCCTGTTTGGTGGTATAGCCCTGTTTGGTGGTATAGCCCTGTTTGGTGGTATAGCCCTGTTTGGTAGTATAGCCCTGTTTGGTGGTATAGCCCTGTTTGGTGGTATAGCCCTGTTTGGTGATATAGCCCTGTTTGGTGGTATAGCCCTGTTTGGTGGTATAGCCCTGTTTGGTGGTATAGCCCTGTTTGGTGGTATAGCCCTGTTTGGCGGTATAGCCCTGTTTGGTGGTATAGCCCTGTTTGGCGGTATAGCCCTGTTTGGGGTATAGCCCTGTTTGGCGGTATAGCCCTGTTTGGCGGTATAGCCCTGTTTGGTGGTATAGCCCTGTTTGGTGGTATAGCCCTGTTTGGTGGTATAGCCCTGTTTGGCGGTATAGCCCTGTTTGGTGGTATAGCCTTGTTTGGTGGTATAGCCCTGTTTGGTGGTATAGCCTTGTTTGGTGGTATAACCCTGTTTGGTGGTATAGCCCTGTTTGGTTTGGTGGTATAGCCCTGTTTGGTTTGGTGGTATAGCCCTGTTTGGTGGTATAGCCCTGTTTGGCGGTATAGCCCTGTTTGGTGGTATAGCCCTGCTTGGCGGTATAGCCCTGTTTGGTGGTATAGCCTTGTTTGGTGGTATAGCCCGGTTTGGTGGTATAGCCTTGTTTTGTGGTATAGCCCTATTTGGTGGTATAGCCCTGTTTGGTGGTATAGCCCTGTTTGGCGGTATAGCCCTGTTTGGTGGTATAGCCCTGTTTGGCGGTATAGCCCTGTTTGGCGGTATAGCCCTGTTTGGTGGTATAGCCCTGTTTGGTGGTATAGCCTTGTTTGGTGGTATAGCCCTGTTTGGCGGTATAGTCCTGTTTGGCGGTATAGCCCTGTTTGGCGGTATAGCCCTGTTTGGTGGTATAGCCCTGTTTGGTGGTATAGCCCTGTTTGGCGGTATAGCCCTGTTTGGTGGTATAGCCCTGTTTGGTGGTATAGCCCTGTTTGGCGGTATGGCCCTGTTTGGCGGTATAGCCCTGTTTGGCGGTATAGCCCTGTTTGGTGGTATAGCCCTGTTTGGTGGTATACCCTTGTTTGGTGGTATAGCCCTGTTTGGCGGTATATCCCTGTTTGGTGATATAGCCCTGTTTGGTGGTATAGCCTTGTTTGGCGGTATAGCCCTGTTTGGCGGTATAGCCCTGTTTGGTGGTATAGCCCTGTTTGGTGGTATAGCCCTGTTTGGCGGTATATCCCTGTTTGGCGGTATATCCCTGTTTGGCGGTATAGCCCTGTTTGGTGGTATAGCCCTGTTTGACAGTAATATTCTGTGACGGTGATTAAAATCGCCTCAGTCTACACAGGATATAGCAAATGCTACCAGGCGAGATATGTACCCGCCGTATGCAGGTCTTTCTGGGATATTGCTATCCAGAAACGGGTAGGTACCGGAGTTAAAATTGTAATCGAGCCCCACGTGGACAGTCTATACGCGTCTCAAAACATGTACTCCCACCGAAGAACTCCATTGCTCATATTGAAGAGATACAAACGGTGCCAGAATTAGGAAGCTGTACATGAATTTGCCCATGATATTCTTTTCCATCAGTTATGTGTGATCAGAGTAGCACAGCTTTTGCTGTGTTTATGTACTTCTGTTACATGTACATGTCTGACAGGGTGAATATGTACACTCATACGCATTCACTGTTATTGTGTGGTATTTTCACATCCTATTTACTGTCATTTTTACACTAGAGCTTGAGTATATTACTTATGGAGGAATGAATTTTGATTTGGACCTGTACATGTCAATCTCAGTCAACTCGGATTTAGTATCACGGGATATTATATCCGACCTCAACGCTATATAAATCCCGTGCGAATTTGAAACTACATTTGTTAGCCAATCAGATGGCTAGCTTGGTAAAACAATTTCAAATTCACGCCCACATTAATTACACACGGTAGCACGTGGGCTAATATATGTATCCAAATATGACATCATTTCCAGACTCTGTGCGTGGTAAACCATAGAGATCAAAGAGTTTACTTCCGACGAAAAGTCTGGCTTTGTTAGGGGCTAGAAAAAGAACAAAGGATTGTGCCGTGCACGTCAGTCATTGTCAGGGAGAAAAGGCAGAAATTGTCGTGATTGGCTTATTATGGGATCTCGTAGAATATCGGTGAACATTTCGCTCGCAGTGATCATAGCGTTACGTCTGTATGGTATTCCCCTGATTTACTGTCTTGGCTTTCCTAGATTGTATATATGTCAGCATTTGCCACTTTAGTCTGGCGAGACATCCCTATGAACCCTGTGTTATTTCGTAGAAATTCGCTGAAACCTTGTACTATTTTCGTAAGTGCACGCAGCTGCTTCCGTGTCCTCGTCTCACGCCGACAATGCGGTGAACGGACTCCCATCTTCGTCGGCAACTGACCTAGTTTATATATAGGCTTACTAATGCCATTCAGAAAGTAGGTAACATTTATATCCAATTATTTTTAGGATGCCACTTTCTTGATAAAGCACAAATACTAGTGTTGGATGGGTCAGTCCCGTGCGAGACTCGAGCCCGCGTCCTCAGAGCACCAAATCGCCAGTAGTAAATGCAAGCACTCTGGACCTCTCGGCCACCTCAGCTTCCACAAAAGAGGATTACGTACATTTACTACCCCTCTGATAGACTGAATAATGGCACAGCTCCTAAAGCCGATATTATATATATATATATACTAATGAACTTTAGAAAGTAAGTAAGGTTTTTATCCAATTATTTTTAATATGTCACTTTCTTGATAAAGCACAACTACTAGTGTTGATCAGTTTGTTATACACTCAGTAAAAAAGATTTTTTTCGCAGACTTAATTATCGATTCGTGACATGCTTCAAAGTATGTGACTATTTAAAATGGACAGACTTTTGGACTATTCCTTTGATTTCAGTCACTGAGGTAAACAATATCCAAATTGCCGTTGATAAAATCGATTACAATTTGGTCTTGTGTAAATGTGCGTAAAAAGCGCCCCCTAGTGGCCGTTATGCGAATATTTAGCGGTATGAATCAGCGGGGGTAAGGGGAGCAGGGGGCGGAGTGGGGCAAGCTGCTATATGAGTGTAGATAACAAGGGACACTTTGGGACAAGCTACTAAATGAGTGTAGATAAGGTTATCTCAGGCATACTAGTATTTTGGTATTTTTGAAGCATTGGAATAGATTTCATTGTAACAAAAATAACACAATTCAACCCAAAATTATATCTTCATTAAATAAATATGTATCTGTAGTGGGACGTTTACATGAAACGTCAAAGTTTGATTTTGGTTTGAGGTCTCATAAATTCTGTTATAAGGGAGAGTCCTTCCTATAAAAGCCTAGAATATATGAACCCAGGCCAGGGGTATTGCTCATAATATTTTCTTGCAGACTTATATTTCAGTATGTATACGTGAAGAAAAATACAATTTTGAATGTTTTCGATAGCAAACTAAATCCGCGTTATTACTAGGACACAAAATGCAGTTTTCCCATGTAAATATCAAGTATCATTTGATAAGTTAAATATTTCGTGCTGTGTATTCCGGTCACCAGTTAAATATCCATCAACATCCAAGAATGAGGAGCACGTACTTTCTTTGATATATCACGGTGGTGTACCGTTAGTCAGCTTTCCTGGCTGATTCTATAATATATCACGATGGTGTGCCGTTAGTCGGCTTACTTGGCAGATTTCATCATATATCTTATCTTGCTGATTATATGATATATAGCGATGGTGTACCGTTAGTCAGCCTACATGTACCTGACTGATTCTATGATACAATACGATGGTGTATCGTTAGTCAGCTTACCTGGCTGATTCTATGATATAACACGATGGTGTACCGTTAGTCAGCTTACCTGACTGATTCTGTGATATATCACGATGGTGTACCGTTTGTCAGCTTACCTGGCTGATTCTATGATATAACACGATGGTGTACCGTTAGTCAGCTTACTTGGCTGATTCTGTGATATATCACGATGGTGTACCGTGTGTCAGCTTACCTGGCTGATTCTGTGATATATCACGATGGTGCTCCGTTAGTCATCTTACTTGGCTGATTCTATGATATATCATGGTGGCATACCGTTAGTCAGTCTATCTGGCTGATTCTATGATATAACACGATGGTGTACCGTTAGTCAGCTTACTTGGCTGATTCTACGATATATCACGATGGTGTACCGTTAATCAGTTTACCTGGCTGATTCTATGCTATATCACGATGGTGTACCGTTAATCAGTTTACCCGGCTGATTCTATGCTATATCACGATGGTGTACCGTTAGTCAGCTTACTTGGCTGATTCTGTGATATATCACGATGGTGTACCGTTTGTCAGCTTACCTGGCTGATTCTGTTATATATCACGATGGTGTACCGTTAGTCATCTTACTTGGCTGATTCTATGATATACCACGATGGTGTACAGTTAGTCAGCCTATCTGGCTGATTCTATGATATAACACAATGATGTACCGTTAGTCAGCTTACTTGTCTGATTCTATGACATATCACGATGGTGTACGGTTTGTCAGCTTGCTTGGCTCATTCTATGATACGGTATGTCACGATGGTATATCGTTAGTCAGCTTACTTGGCTGATTATATAATATATCACGATCATGTACCGTTAGTCAGCTTACCTGGCTGATTCTATAATATATCACGATGGTGTACCGTTGGTCAGCTTATCTGACTGATCCTTTGATACATCACGATGGTGTACCGTTAGTCCGCTTACCTGGCTGATTTTATGATATATCCCGATGGTGTACAGTTTGTCAGGTGATCTGACTGATTCTATTTTTTTTCACGATTTGTCAGCTTGCCTGACTGATTCTATGATATATCTCGATGGTGTACCGTTAATCGGCTTACCTGATCGATTCTATGATATATCACAATGGCTTACCTGGCTGACTGTATGATATATCACGATGGTGTACGGTTACCTTACCTGGCCGATTCTGTATACCACGATGGTGTAACTTTAGCCAGCTTACCTGGCTATGGGATGTAACGATTATGTACCATTACTAAGTTTACCTGACTGATTCTATATCACGATGCTGTAACATTAGGCAGCTTACCTGGCTGATGCTATGATATATCACGATGGGGTACCGTTAATCAGCTTACCTGACTGATACTATGAAATATGACGATTATGTATCGTTAGTAAGTTTACCTGACTGATTCCATGATATATCACGATGGTGCAACTTCAGTCAGCTTATCTGACTGATTCTATGACATATCACGATGGTGTGCGTTAGTCCACTCATCTGGCTGAATTTATTATATATCACGATGGTGTACCGTTAGTCAGCTTACCTAACTAATTCTATGATATATCACGATGGTGTACCGTTAGTCCGCTCCTCTGGCTGAATTTATGTTATGTCACGATGGAGTACCGTTAGTCAGCTTACCTGACTGATTCTATGATATATCACAATGGTGTACTTCGCATATTTATTGATGTGAATTGTTGGTCGATTCAAAATTGTAAGAAATTACATGTAGCTGGTTTATATATATCCTGTATTATACAATATGTTCTGTATTATACAATATTTGTCCTGTATTATACAATATCTGTCCTGTATTGTATCATATATGTCCGATATATGATATTTATTCTTCAGTTAGCCATTCCGCAATAACAACCTCACCATCGTACAAAACATTAGTCTTGTTTTGTCAGATCTCTCAGGAATCTTAGTGTTCATACTCTCGGTAGGACACCTTCTTCTTCTTCTTCTTCAAACCAGTGTGACGAGGAGCCAGATCTGAACCATGTTCTGACTGCTCAGTTTACACAGGACTCACAACCGTAGTCATAAGATAGCCACAACACTCGCCACGGGAGAGCTTTGGCACTGAAGAAATCAACTTTATGTTATCGCGACTTACAGGCACATATCTGTAAAGTGAGTGTTCACATTAACGGGACTTACTGTCACTGTCATATGTGGCACGACACCTGGGACAACCAGGGTCCCCACCCCTCACACACATGGTACAACAGTATTCACAGATCAGAAACTGAACCACAGGATTCTCTCTAATGACTTACTTCCAAACAACTGAAATAACAAGGCGAACGCCGGGCAGTGCTATGCGAACATACATGCATGTATGGTGCAATGATACAGGTTCTCGCCATGCAGTAACAGTTAATCATTTTGCATTGGAGTTTCTTTCATGGTAGTCCTATACGTACTGAGTTTTTATATGATTTTCATCAAGCAGGAATTCTCGCATGCTTGTTTGGGTTTCATCTCTCGCCGTGCTATGGAAGAACACAATGAAATTATTGATGGTTTTTCGCCAGTATCTGCTCTTTCATGTCAATTTAGAAACCGTTTTTTTTCCAAAAGTGACATATTTTCAGTATGACCCCCTGCATGGTTTCTCATCCATATGCGTCCTTTCATGCCTCTTCAGTCTGGTTTTCACAGCAGCACTGTACTGACAGAGAGAACACTTGGACGGTTTCTCACCAGTATGGATAAATTCATAGAGCCTCAGGTTTCCTTTCACAGCCGAACTATATTGACAGACATAACACTTGTATGGCTTCTCGCCAGGTTGAATTCTCTCGTGTTCTTTCCGGTGCCCTTTTCCCTATTGAGCTCGGCGCAACGCAGCGCCCTCGATGTTTACAAATATCCCTGTATGGGTGTATTGTCTCGTGGTTCTTACATGGAGTATGAACCCTGAATCCGTTCAACAACCACCCCGCCTAGTAACATAAGTAGCTCCAGAAAAATGTATATAAAATAGCCAAGGTCAAACTTGGATAGGTGACCGGACACTTTAATGGCTGGGCTGATAAGTGTCCAGGATAAAAGGAACTGTGAGCACTCTCGTGGCCTGGCACATGCAGGCACCGTCTTGATATGAGAGAAACATAATCGAAAAAGACGTTAAATCGTACTCACCCAACCACTCATGTAAAATAGCCATTTCTTCCCATGGATAATAGCTTACAGTGATATATTACTGATTCTTAAAACACTACGTTGACCTTGTCAGATAGTCCAATCATGATAACTAGACTGATTGTTTTGATCTTCCAGGAGTATCCGGGCACATACAGTGATACCGAACAGACCAGACTTGAGGGTGATACAACTCTGGTGGAAAAACCTTTTCCTGTGAACCTGTATCGGGTCAATAATGTATGCAGAAATTATACTCAGCTGAACACTGAATGTTCCAGCCCAAACACCACCTACTTGACACATGTCCTAGAAACCCAAAACGCAGACCAGATCAGTGATAAGCTAGACCATGAGAGACCACATACCGGCGAAAATCCATACAATTGCCCAATTTGTCCGTATAGTTGTACCAAGAAAAGTAATATGCATAGACATCAGAGAACTCATACTGGTGAAAAGCCATTCATATGTTCTATATGCACGTACAGCTGCTCTGTTAAAAGCAATCTACACAAACGTCAGAGAACTCATACTGGTGAAAAGCCATACAAATGCTCATTGTGTGCGTATAGTTGTACACAGACCAATCATCTGGCGAGACATCGGAGAACTCATACTGGTGAAAACCCATACAAATGTCTATCGTGTCCATATAGCAGTGCCCGGAAAGACCTTCTCATTTACCATGAAAGAACACATACCGGCGAAAAGCCATACAAATGTCTATCGTGTCCATATAGCTGTGCCCGGAAAGACCTTCTCATTCACCATGAGAGAACACATACCGGCGAAAAGCCATACAAATGTTCATTATGTTCGTATAGTTGTGCACATCAAAATAATCTGAAGAGACATCAGAGAACTCATTCTGGTGTTTAGCCAAACATGGGTTCAATATGCCCGTATAGCTTTTCCAAGAAAAGATCTAAAATGACACGAGAGAACTCATGCCGTCATAAGGATAGCGATCAATACTCAAAAGTCATATAGCTGGTGATTCCATTCGCACCGGTGTGTAGCGAAAAGTTTCACTGATGAAAATACATATTGATGGTCAGTGTGTCAGGATATCTGTGTAATGAAAGGTCATCGGACCGAACATGGATATCTCACAGTGGTGAATGTCCAACCGGATGCTCGTTATGAAATTTGATAAATGCGAGTCCAGTATCTTTGAAAAAACAGATGAGATAGTTCACACTGGTCATAAAAATAAGAGAGAATGTATGATGAAAAGCCATACAGAAGATCGTCGTATATATATTTCCGTTTTGCTTGTTGTGAATGGTCATACCTGAGGAAAGGTAACTGATTCCGTAAACACCCTTCGCTGTATTAATTGCATAGAAATAGGTTCCATAAATGACCAGGTAACTTGTTATACTGTTCTTTAGTTACTCATTAATAGAGCATTTCCACAAAGTGGATGCTCTTATGTTTTCATGAGAAACGGCTCCGCCGGATCCACCACCGCCGCGACTTTGAACGTGAATATTTCTGAAACCGTTAAATATTTTCGGGTCAGACTTTGTGTGCCTTTGTTCACCACTAGTTGACGCTTTTGTCAGAGCATAGGGAAACCTTTCTCTCACGATCTCGTTTGAACGACTTTTTTCCATTGAACTCTTATGTACCATCTTCCTGTGGCCTCAGATGTCACCTGACTTTTTTTCGTGGTATTTGGTCATCACTTAGTGGCGCTATGGACATGAATGCTGGTAAACCTGTGTAACATGATATCTTCTAAACAACTTGCTTGATTTTCATGAAATTTCGGTATAATGATCTTGCAAGATAGGCAAGGGACTCACAAGATTTTAGTGGTGTTAGCGAAATCATGGAGGTGCGTTTTTGCATCTCAGAATAATATTTTTTTTTACGAAAATGTAAATTTACTATATTGAATCAGCGGAAAGTAGTTCTAGTTTGCTTAACATGAATATAACATTCCCAGTGTTATAATTCGAATCCCTTGTATGCCAAATGACCTTTTTTTTAAACGTGAAATTCTCATGACTTAAGTCCAGTATCTACATTGCCCAGTCCAGGCCTGGAATTTTGCTCTATCATGTAGTTTCGTGATATTTGTTCATCATTGGGTAGCACCATAGGCAGTAAACTTATGCAGCCAATTTATTGGCTCTTCATGAAGTTTATTAATGTGATTTTGTTAGCCACAGCAAGTATTTCAAAAGATCTAAATTTTATTTATTTAATTTTTTTTTTAGATTGTAGTTTTAGGGCTACCTCCCATACAGATTTTGCGGCACATCAACATAATGCTTCATTTATATTTCATTATCCATTCTTTTTCACAATTCATAATTTGATTAACATTATGGTTTAAGCATGGATTGAAATGACGTTGGTGCTGATAGCTCTGACATATATGTAGCAATTGTGCTATTGACAGTTAACTATATCTAAATCTAGGTCACATCAGCTCCTGCTTACACACTTAACTAAAATGCAATCAAAGAATATATGCTGCCATCAGTATGATATGATACCGTATAGAGAATTGCAAGGAATGTAACACTGATATTGCCCTTTACCTCGCAGGCCTGCATATTATATGCCTGTATGTTAACCATTCAGATGGTAAAAACTGAAGTGGTGGACTTATTGCATAATGCACTTTATTTACAGGGACTTGTAGACTGCTTGTATCAGCAAAGTGAGGACTTTATTCCAGAAGCAGTGCTACTTCTCTCTCCAATACTGATATAATAATTTGATCCTGTTCATTGGTATGGCTATTTCAATTGCATTTCTTCAATCCCCAGTGGTTGTGAAGCCCTGTGTTTCCACATGCCTGGAGATGCATTTTGTCAACGAGTAAAATCACAAATTATCACTCGGATAATGCCCTTTTTTATATGTGGAGGTCTCTAGAATTTATTTGAACTCGAGATATGAAATGGAACATACTTATTTTTAGACTGAAAAAAGTAGAAAGATTTTTGAAGTGGAACTTCTACATGCCTGCTACATGGCACGTCCTATCTGGGAATTTTTTATGTCAAGTAAAATGGTGTGGTCTGGTGCATTTTGACAAAATATTTGGACTTTAAAGATAATCTGTCACGATGCCTCAAATGAAACTGAATTGTCCATGTCATCTGTCTGTCCGTCTATCAATTGGTGACTGACTAGAAGCCTATCCCAGTTGACAACCTATTTTTCCAAGGTTATATACTGTATATTATGATATAACATGAACTCATCATCATCGTTGTGGCTGTGGTCTTTCAGGCCAATCTACCAAAGTTTGCTTATGTTCCAACAGCCTCATGCTCCGACGGTAACTTAAAACCATGCCGTATCGGCTGAGCTGATGAAACATCCACCATTTCCAAGCTCTGACATACCATATCACTGTCGCAATATCGATACCATGACACAGTGATGGAGCACACCAATGAACGTTCCGGATTTATGTTGATGGTCGTTATTGCCTAAGTTCTATTAGCAGCATTTTACAACAACAATAATTCGCTGACATCCAGTGGAAAATTATCGTGAAAGGTGTTTATTTTTGTTGTGCGACATTTTTGTTCGCCGGCATTGTTTCATATAGAATACTACCGCCCAATTCATGCAACCAGGAATAAAAAAAAGGGTTGAAATTTTTATGTACACACTTTATTTTTGTTCTGATATTCATTTTTTTTATATCTGCAGGCAGGTGAAACACAAAATAAAGTTGGTGTTGGCTCACACTGGGTTTCGCCCATTGACAAAAAATCGCTTCTCAGCGGTAGTACTAATAGGGATGATTCCCGATTGCTACCCCCAGGAGTATATGCCCCCATCTGTCTCATCCTAAAAAGAAATTTCTACACCTAACAGAGGGTGTGCCCAAATTGAGGAGATATAAAGACCTGTGAGAACCCAATTATGTGTCAAACATGTATTCGGGGAAATGCTCTTCTCCCGTGTTTCACACGAGCTTTCTTTAAACCTTTTTTACCAAACATGTGTGAATATATATATTCTAGTCTTTAGTGCACCAGTACAATTAATGCGATATCGTTATATCGAGTAGCTTTGTTTTATGTATCACTACACCCTGAGGGTCTTAGTGCAAGTTGATATTTGCTGGCGAATCTATTTTGATTCCGTAGAGAAGAAGTCGACCCCTACTCAGCATATTCATCAGCATTGTGGACGTTTGACCAGGGATCAATTTGACTCAAACATTGACCAAGCACGACAAAACATTGCCTAGTATGACGCGCGCCGCCTAGCCGCATGTGTACCAGTATTTTCAAGAAGATAATTTTATTTCACTCTTCGAAATTATTTCCTAATCCATTATGTATTTGTTACAGAGATAATAACAAAACAATCTGAAAGTCTAACCACATGATAGACTAAATATGCATTTTTAGTATATGTCACTGTGACATAACCAAAGCGGACATATTTGTTTATGTTTATTTTACATTTTCCGGTAGATCCTTTTCTACAAACATATTTTTCCCATTCGCTATCTTTTTTTGCATGTCAGGCAGCATTATAAAATGAGTTGTAAGATGAGCTGCCTAATCTATGAAGTACATTCTGGGTTTGCCATGTCAGTAATTTTTCGATTTATTTTATCTCTTTATTTAAGTATTATTTTATGATTTAATCTCACATATATGTGTGACTATATTCAGCAATATTATATATCTCCGGATGGGTTCCTCCCATGTTTCTCAACATTGCTTCATTGTATTGATTGTTTCTCATTTCTCAATGTTCTGTATCAGAGAACGAGAATAAATATATTTATTATTGGTACAGAGCTCGAATTGATATGCTAATGCGCGTGTTGGCGACTTGGAATAAGAATAGGCTAATATGACTGGGTATGTCATGCTAATGTGCAATAAGCAAATGAAGTTAGGCGGCGAAGAGATGACATATAAAAGAGGGTTGTCTGAATGGAGGTTTCATCGAAGCCCAGCCAGCTCTGACCGCGCGTAGTGGTATACCATTTATTCACTTTATTACGAGTAAATTTGAGCAATTATATATTAAAAATGTGTTGGTCAGTAAAACAGTTTGTAAATATAGTAAATAGTGCAATATTCAATGATTAAGAATATCATTGAAAAAAAAAAAAAAAAAAAACTTAACAAAACAAAGATTATTATATCTACCAACGTATGTCATATGTACATATTTATCTCCTTGTGTCGCTGAAGTGACTTTCTATAAAAAGGTTCTATTTTCACGAGAACAATGAAAACCATCTATTGAATGATGCTCGCTATAGCGTACATGATTATAACTCCGCTCGATGCATACCTGCGCATGCCTATTGTTAAAAGCTTTGTTTCTCCGTCTTTTGCAGACGCTGGCCTGGATAACATCATCGTGGTGGTTCAAATTGTCCCGGCTGATTTATGCCAAAACTTGCATTATGCATGTAGATTGTATGCACGGAGGGGTGGAGTTCCGTCACCTTGACTGGAGATGCTTGGCGCACTGCTACGGACACAGGTTTTCAGAGCTTTTACACGCTATTTTATCTCTGTTTTTTCCTGGGCGGCGTCCGGTGTCGATGAAGGTTACTCCATAAGGTTTTTTAAAAATTCGGATCTCATTCGTATTTCCCATCATTCATGGTATACCGATATGTACTGCGCGAGGTCGGGCTTCACGGCTCCGGCTACTCTATGGTGAATAAAAAGCTGAGAAGAATGAGAGCGTTTGTTGAAATGATAAATAATTTGTGTTCGTTTGAGTGCAACGAATTAGAACATAAACATTCATTCATTCGGATGCAACAAGAAAAGACAGCAGGGCTGATTTGTATTTGCTGCTATAACGGACATACGTGTTAGCCACAACTGTTGTAAAAAATAATAATACAAAAATGATTCGGCATTTATAAACCACGTAGCCCTCGGTACCTCACGTACATTTATTAATGAACGATTTCCCTTCATGGTCTGTCGAGTACGCCTGCGCTTTTCACGTGTTCCTCGTAACAAACCCTAGTCAGTTTTGGTTGCAATGGAATGAAATCCAAACTGGCAACACTGCATGCATACCAGACGAAGCATGAAACGAAGCCGTACAACATCCACTCCGAAACATCCGTTTCGCAGGTTCATTCTTCGACGCATACGAAGACCACCCCCTCCCCCCCACCCCGGGCAAGGCATTCGCGATTGCTTGGCCTATACCGTCGAAGTTATTTGACCTCGCGCATTGTTGGTGTGATATTTACAGTTCTCATCTTCAGACAGTGATCCGCCGAACGTCTGGTACAGTACGTCTAATAGAATGTGTGTCGGATCCCATTGTCCTGTCCGTGTTTCTCTCTTATCAGGCGATAAAATATATATTTGAATGAATTGGACATTCCTTTGATTCTGCCAGTGTTTCCCCCGGCCTTTCATCTCGGGCCGGTCTAAATGGCAACGGGAGACCTATAGCTGATATGCACTCTTCGGAGTCTCGGCGTGATACAGTGAATGAAAGAAGTTTCAACATGGGCCACGATATCACAGTAACTTGGGTAGCAGTGGGTGTCTTCGTCGATGTTGTTGTCGATCTACATAACCCCTCCCCCTCTACTCGATCTCCATCTCAATGACAAGTGACGCAACTCAAATGTTACAGCCGTATACTGACGAATCCCGGTACACGGGGAATTCGGATGTCTGCAGACAACCAATAATAGATAGATGAGCGGGCGTGGACTATGATGAAAACTCAACGGGCGTGGAGAATGCCACGCGGTAAGTTCAACTGCGGACAGCGTACCGGGATTCGTGGCAAATTCTTTAACATTATAGTTGCATCACTTGCCATTTAGGATTGGTTTTCTTTTTCTATGTATTTCTGGGAAATTGGTTTTGATCGGAATCAAACGGAGATCAATACTCGAGAAGTGTCATTAGGAGACAATTGGAGTAGCTCTCTTTTGGCCCAGTTAGTCAGCCACAATACGTGCCGCTTCAAATCGAAGATCGAATCGAGTCGAGAGGGAATAATATCCCAGTGGTCGAGCATGTACAAAGAACATGATCAAAAGACAAGCAGTAAACCAATATGATATGGACTCCATAAAAGAAAAGCTTCCGGTGGACCGGATTAAAGAAGAGCCAGTTGAACATGTAAGTCTAATGCGCGCATATCATACAAATATTGTATGCTGTAGAGTGGGATACGATTTATCAGCTCGACAATGATGATGAACAGCGAGCGCGAAACAACAGTTATTTGTTGACATCGTAGGTTAAACAACTGATTCAAGCGTATGCCTTGTTGACATCGTAGGTTAAACAACTTGATTCAAGCGTATGCCTTGTTGACATGGTAGGTTAAACAACTTGATTCAAGCGTATGCCTTGCTTCACAAATTACAACAATACACCTACATGTATATGATACAAAAGCTCTGTCACACCCTTACTTGATAAGTATCTTCCGATTCGAGTTCCTCATTCGTGTTCAGATATTGTCACGTGATAAATAAGTTATTACTCCTTTTTTGTGATCATTCCAGGATGACTTTCATGGATTTCCAGTCACTGACCAGACCCATCGTAGTGTTGAAGATAAAACTCTCACTGACCCCGTGTTCAGCAGCCCTGTTCCCGTGTGCTTGTACTCCAATACCGATGTGAAACCTGCTATCTTGAAATCAGAAAAGTATAGTTCTTCAACTAGAATGGATCCAGAATGCACAAGCGAAAGTAGAAGGACACAGGCTGTGGACGAGAAACCACACAGATGTTCCCCTTCCCTCAACAGCAATGATGATAAAGGGAACTTAAACATACAGCAAAGAAAATGTACTGAAGAAAATCTGGACCAATGCTCAATTCAACCGTTTAGCACTGCTATTAAAGGCAGCGCAAAGCGTCAACCACCCCAGACCGGTTGAAAATCACTCAAATGCTTGCGTTGTGCTTTAGCATTTTCTGAAAAAAAGCTTTAAAAGTCACCAAATGATGCACCATGTTGAAAAGCCATATAAACTAAAATGAAAGTAACTCCGAAAAGTGAAGTCATTGTGATATTCTATATTTCGGTAAAGGTTATACCATCGTCAGGAATATACAGGTAGCAAGATTACAAGAGTATATATACCGAAATATAGAATGACTTCACTTTTCGGAGTTACTTTCATTCTAGTTTATATGAAACTAATCTGTGGGACATCTGGATTATGAAAAGCCATACCAGTGCTCAATTTGCCCGTATATCACTCCATGGAAAATAACTCTAAAAATACACGAAGCTACGCACTCTGACGAGAAGCCATACCCTCTTATCTCGAAAAGGATGTTACGCGCGTTTTTTTTTTTTTTTTTCGTTTTTAGTTTTCGCAATTCGAAATTGAGCTACACATTTGTAAAATGTCAATATTGCGCAAAACAAATTTTCTTCGCGGGCTTTCGTTGCTTAAAGCTCAATTATTCAATTTATCATTGAAGGCATGCATTTTAACCCCGTCGGGCTGACATGTAAAGTTGAATGACTTGGTTGCATACTAATGAAAGAACAAAGAAGATCCTGTCTGAGTTTATTTGTCCCCCCTCTGATTATGTATGACCAGCAGCCCTTGTATCTTTATAACCCGAACACCAACACGGCTCCTGAAACCATTACTGCCATTTCGGCGGGGGAACTAACATCCTCTGGCTGCTTGTTTCTGCTTTTACTCATCTGCCATGTTCGTCACCTTGTTGTAGAGTTTAAATCGAATGACTATACTACCAGTCTACTGACTGTGCTGATGTGTCAATAAAAAAGTGAGAAAAAAAATGGTGTGTATCTACAGGTAGTGGATTGTTACCAAACTTTCTCATTGACGAGGAGAGAACCTCAGCCATAATTTATAAGTCAAATTCTTGGGGTTTACATAATGAGTTCCCTGGCCAGGAAACCTGGATCTGTTTCCTAAATGGAGAGCTTACGGCCTGTTTCCTAAACAGGGAACCAGGAGACTGTTTCCAAATCAGAAAAGCCAACAATTTTTTTCTAAACAGGAAATCTTTGCAAGTTTCCAAATCAGGGAACAAACAAGTTAATTTCCTGATCTGGGAACTTATTCTCTGAATGGGACATGAGTTAGTGACTACATGTAGGGCACCTTTGTTGAACCTGAAGAAGCTACCTGACAAGCTGTACTGAATGCGATGTCCCCGGTTTGAAAATCTTTACATGCTGAACTGTCCGTTCGGCGATGTGGACAGTTTCACCCCCTCGTCTGAGTTTAGATGTCTTGCAAAGCTAAAAATGGACAGTCATTCATAAACAATGTGTTTTATGAAAGGTAAGTGGATATAGAATAAAAGGTTCGGCAAATATTGCCCGTTCCGCACTTCCCCCAACAACTACATCTGGTGAGTGGTTTGGCGCCAAAGCCTCGTTCTCACGAAGTAAAGAAGAAGGCCCCACAGCAGCTAGACAATTTGATAGTGTGTGATATAGGAAGCGAGAACCTCCTTGCTGGAAACTGTTCGGCCGTTCCCATCAAACATCTCCAAAACATGCTCTGTAAATCCCCGACCAGGTGCGATTGCAGAATTGCGGTCAAAGTACTTAACCGGAAGTAGATAAGGTTATGTTTATCAAATTGATGAGTCCATATGCTGTCTTGTAATATATAAATAATCCTATCCAGCAAAAGGTGTACCTTTCTGTCGGTGATCAAAATTCGGCGTACTATCTCTGGTAACCGAGCTGTAATTTGGGATACCTTGTGTAAAAGATGGAATCCGGGTACACGGTAATCTAGCTGGCTCTGTACTGGTTGGCAGGGACACGGTATCCTAAAATGCACCTTGATTACTGAAGCTAGTGTACCGAACATAAGATAAACTGAAAGAAAACTACATCTTCCGTTCGGTAATACTTTTACTCGGTGTTGAGAATGAGCCTGGCTTATTGTCCCTGTACGAAGGTGCTGAAAACACACTCTGTACATTCTTGTTTTTTTGTTGTATCTATTCAGTTCATGGCATACCGACAATCTATAAAGCATGGTTTTTGTAATGATGGCCCTGAAATCTTATTTCAGAAATGCATCAAGCATTTTAAACTCTAAAATTGTTTCCGTTGTTTGGTAGTTGTCTGGCGAAAAATAAAAACGACAACATGACGTTTATACCAGCGGAATAATTTGCTTCTGCAGTCTTTCCATGGTCCTTCATCGGCAATTGGTATACAGTAGGTCATCAATGGAAGTTAGTGTACCGAAAGCTAGACGGACCGAGTGAAACAAAGTTCTGAACATCGTTACCCTGGCTATGAGTTTCAAGTACTAGTAATGTGTTCAATCAAATTTAGCTATGTTATGTTTATGGTGTTAGAAAATCTCACTTGTGTGGCCGTTTCATCTGATTCAGACGAAATAAAGTAAGTCAGAGGGTGAACGGATCAGCTTCCTATTATGGCCGTCCTTCATTATGGCCTTACTTCATTATGGTCGTCCTTCATTATGGCTGTCCCTCATTATGGTCGTCCTTCATTATGGTCGTTCTTCATTACGGCCGTCTTTCATTATGCCCGTCCTTCATTATGGCCGTCCTTCATTATGGTGTCCTTTATTATGGCCGTCCTTCTTTATGGCCGTCCTTCATTATGGCCTTACTTCATTATGGTCGTCCTTCATTATGGTGTCCTTTATTATGGCCGTCCTTCATTATGGATGTCTTTCATTATGGCCATCTTTCATTATGGCCGTCCTTCATTATGGACGACCTTCATTATGGTCGTCTTTCGTTATGGCCGTCCTTCATTATGGCCTTACTTCATTATGGTCGTCCTTCATTATGGTCGTCCTTCATTATGGTCGTCCTTCATTATGGCCCTCCTCCATTATGGCCTTACTTCATTATGGTCGTCCTTCATTATGGCCGTCTTTCATTACGGCCGTCCTTCATTATGGTGCCCTTCATTATGGTTGTCCTTCATTATGGCTGTCCCTCATTATGGTCGTCCCTCATTATGGTCGTTCTTCATTACGGCCGTCCTTCATTATGGCCGTCCTTCATTATGGTGTCCGTTATTATGGCCGTCCTTCTTTATGGCCGTCCTTCATTATGGCCTCACTTCATTATGGTCGTCCTTCATTATGGTGTCCTTTATTATGGCCGTCCTTCATTATGGATGTCTTTCATTATGGCCGTCTTTCATTATGGCCGTCCTTCATTATGGACGTCCTTCATTATGGTCGTCTTTCGTTATGGCCGTCCTTCATTATGGCCTTACTTCAATATGGTCGTCCTTCATTATGGTCGTCCTTCATTATGGTCGTCCTTCATTATGGCCGTCCTCCATTATGGCCTTACTTCATTATGGTCGTCCTTCATTATGGCCGTCTTTCATTACGGCCGTCCTTCATTATGGTGCCCTTCATTATGGCCGTCTTTCATTATGGCCGTCCTTCATTATGGTCGTCTTTCATTACGGTCGTCCTTCATTATGGCCTTACTTCCTTATGGTCGTCCTTCATTATGGCCGTCCTTCATTATGGCCGTCTTTCATTATGGCCGTCCTTCATTAAGGTCGTCCTTCATTATGGCCGTCTTTCATTATGGCCGTCCTTCATTATGGCCGTCCTTTATTATGGTGTCCTTCATTATGGTCGTCCTTCATTATGGCCGTCCTTCGTTATGGTCGTCTTTCATTACGGCCGTCCTTCATTATGGCCTTACTTCATTATAGTCGTCCTTCATTATGACCGTTCTTCATTATGGCCGTCTTTCATTATGGCCGTCCTTCATTATGGTCGTCCTTCATTATGGCCGTCATTCATTATGTCCGTCCTTCATTATGGCCGTCCTTCATTATGGCCGTCTTTCATTATGGCCGTCCTTCATTATGGCCGTCCTTCATTATGGCCTTACTTCATTATGGTCGTCCTTCACTATGGCCGTCTATCATTATGGCCGTCCTTCATTATGGTCGTCCTTCATTGTGGTCGTCTTTCATTGTGGCCGTCATTCATTATGGCCGTCCTTCATTATGGCCTTACTTCATTATGGTCGTCCTTCATTATGGTCGTCCTTCATTATGGCTGACTTTCATTATGGTCGTCCTTCATTATGGTGTCCTTCATTATGGTCGTCCTTCATTATGGCCGTCCTTCATTATGGCCGTCCTTCATTATGGCCCTCTTTCATTATGACCGTCCTTCATTATGGTGTCCTCTATTATGACCGTCCTTCATTATGGCTGTCTTTCACTATGATCGTCTTTCATTATGGCCGTCCTTCATTATGGCCGTCCTTCATTATGGCCGTCCTTCATTATGGCCTTACTTCATTATGATCGTCCTTCATTATGGACGTCCTTCATTATGGCCGTTTTTCATTATGGCCGTCATTCATTATGGTGTCCTTCATTATGTTCGTCCTTCATCATGGCCGTCTTTCATTATGACCGTCTTTCATTATGGCCGTCCTTCATTATGGTCGTCCTTCATTATGGCCGTCTTTCATTATGGCCGTCCTTCATTATGGTCGTCCTTCATTATGGCCGTCTTTCATTAAGGCCGTCCTTCATTATGGCCGTTCTTCATTATGGCCGTCCTTCATTATGGCCTTACTTCATTATGGTCGTCCTTCATTATGGTCGTCTTTCATTATGGCCGTCTTTCATTATGGCCGTCCTTCATTATGGTCGTCCTTCACTATGGCCGTCCTTCATTATGGCCGTCCTTCATTACGGCCGTCCTTCATTACGGCCGTCCTTCATTATGGCCTTACTTCATTATGGTCGTCCTTCATTATGGTCGTCCTTCATTATGGCCGTCCTTCATTATGGTCATTCTTCATTATGGCCGTCTTTCACTGTGGCCGTCTTTCATTATGGCCGTCCTTCATTATGGTCGTCCTTCATTATGGCCGTCCTTCATTATGGCCGTCCTTCATTATGGCCATCTTTCATTATGACCGTCCTTCATTATGGCCGTCCTTCATTATGGCCGTCTTTCATTATGACCGTCTTTCATTATGGCCGCCCTTCATTATGGCCGTCCTTCATCATGGCCGTTTCGTTTTCTTGCACGCACAACATTCACGGAATCGAACAAAATTTCACTGGTTTAAAGAGATAACTACAGATAATTTTTGAACATTGCGGACTCTTAGGATAATTTTTTCCAAATAAAACGGAATGCAAAGAAAATTTATAATACTTTTTTTTCAATTCAAATTCTGTCTGTGGATTTCAGATTTAAGTCCTAGAAATGAAAGAAAAATGGCCAAACCACCTTTTATTAATCACATCGAATTACCTCCAGAATTGTATTATATATTGTTGTTGATTTGAATCATTATCTTTAAATAAGAGACTCTAAGTCAAATGCCACTCTCTACCGCTACTATGAATGTATTTACCATTATTCAAAGACACATTTGAGGTGCTCAAAGTAGAGTACACAAAAACTTATCAAAACTGTCAGAAAATTAGTCAGTTGACCAAGTAATGTTTGAATAATATACACATGGTCAATTCGAATGGTAGATTTTTACAGTTTTCCTGCAAAATCGATCTATTTCGCAAGCGGCGAAAGTTTTGGTGTTGTTGTGCACTCTAATAGACCCATAATTCAGCTTTGGACACGAAAATCACAACAAAGCTGCTTCTCGAGTAGCAGACTTCTCTCCCAGATTTTCAATTCAAAAAGGCCTACTTTTAGCTATACATGTACTTGGCCGATCACCACATTCTGGTTGGTGGTGGGAAGGAGAGCATTTCATCAAATATTGTCGTTACGTCCTGGTTAGCTATTCGGCCCAAACTTTACTAAAAACCTAAATTCAATTGCCACGATGACGCCCAAGTGGTGCCATTTTTTTCGTTGGGTATTTTTCGGTCTACCGACTTGCTAATATTTCTATATACTACTGAGTAACGGTATGCTACAGATTCATTAGTTTCGAAAACTAAGTTAAATTCGTGCGCTTTGAGACAAGATCACCATGTTGGTCATTTGCGCCTAGCCATATTATTATTCATTTAGGATACAGCAACCCCAATTATAATCGATACAGTTAGTTTTAGATCTGGACTTACAGCGAAAGGAGTACTAGCCTTTAAACAAAACCAAGCTGGAGATCGGAACATTAATTAGGTTTAGGCCTACTAACTTCAATGACTGGTCCCACTGACTGTTTCTATTTCACAATTACTTGGCGAATGTCAAGTATTCTTTTCAGTCAACAAGTCGTGTAAAATAATCCATGTTTCAACAAGCGAAGGAAATGATATATTGTAGTTTCTGCGACATAGAACATAATCTTGAATCTAATGTCGCCTCAATAATGCAGTTTAGTGCTATATACAAAGCGACCACCTCTTGGCATGTACTCAGAAATGTGGAAAAGACATCCAGCAATTGTCAAATATGCCAGTATTATTAAAGTGTTTCAGTTGTTATTTGTTTCTCAAAGGATATCTGTTGTAGCGTCCTTAAAACCTCACACAGACACACACGCGCGCGCACACGCACGCACGCGCACACACACATCGGAGAGTTGATGAACACGAGTCAACCAAAGTTCGCATAGACTATGACTAGTTTATTATGTACAGTACCATGCCCACTTGCGTTTTAATCTTTTTGAATGCCACGTGTTAAACCTGAAATTATTGTATACAATGTTTTGAATTAATTGAGATGTGCAAATAAGACTGATCAGGATCAACATTCATCGCAGACACATATGGCTATGTCTACAGGAAGTTATATCTTGTTTTAGCTGCTTGTATGCATTTGATGGGAAAGTGGGGAGAGTTAAGGTCCTAAACTCTTTTTTTTGCAGATTCTTCTTCGTCGTTCGGTAGATCGTAGATGAACGCATATCCATCGTTCTCGTCGGAGCTTGTCCAGAACTTGACCCCAGCCGTGATCAACTCATCTCGCTCTACATATCCGTCTTTATCCATGTCAAGTTGATCGAAAACTCTCCTTACAAACCGCTCGTCCTTGACCCCGTGGCCTCCGTAAAATAACCGGAGCTCATCGATCGTGATTCGGCCATCTTTGTCCATGTCAAGGTTGTCAAATAGCCTAGACCACGTCTCAGCATTCAATCGCCTCATATTGACCATATCCTTGCACAACTCGGTACCAACCTCAACAAACATGTCCGCCGTCACTTTTTCAATCGAAGGGTCTGGTAGCAATATACGCATCCACTTGAGCCATTCGTCTCGCGTTTTCACGGTTTCTTCTTCAGTTGCTCTTGTTTCTTTAGAAATATGTGCAGCGAGTTTTTCAAAATCCGCATTCGTCAAGTATCCGTCGTTGTCTATGTCGTAAAACCGGAATCCCTTCCTCCATTTCTCTTCTAGGAATTTGCTTACCGGCATTGTCGTTCCTGCTTTATTCAGCAGCCTGAAAACGGTAAGGGAATGCCAAAGATTAAATTGCAAACTGGAGAACTTCACTAGACACTGAAGACTTTGTCGTTACTTAAATCAAAGCTCCGATCCCGCCTTCTTGAAACATCGCATTGTTTCACTGTGGCATATTGCATTACTTTAAATATGTCACATGCCCATGTGGATATATTGAACCCCTGATTTCGTCGAGCCGTTATTAACTTTCCGCTAAATTAATGGTCTTGTGTGCCCCTAGCATTCGAGAAAGCGCCCCGATATTCATTCATTCAGACGCCATTTTTGATGGTTATATTTTTATAATTAGTTACATGAGTAGTGTGACTGACGTCACAGGACCTACTAAGTAGGGTGAGGAGGATAACTTGGGGGTCCAAGCGTAATGTTCTCTGCTAAAATACCCTATTTATTTAAGATAATGCCCTATTTTCTTAAAATAAGATAATTTCACTCAAAATAAGTCAAATTTTAAGAACATTTTTAGATTTTTTTTTCTTGTTCGAATAAAATTTGGAGTGGGGTAAGTATATCTTACTTAAACTAGAAAAAATTAAGAAATTTTCTTAAAACCAGATTTCTTTAAGAAAACTTCTTAATTTTTTCTTGTTTAAGTAAAACATACTTACCTCACAAGAACAAAATTAAGAAATTTTCTTAAAACAAGAATTTTTTTAAAGAAAAATTCTTTATTTTTTCTTGTTTAAGTAAAATATATTTAGCCCACTCCAAGTTTTTCTTAAACTAGAAAAACAAATCTTAAAATTTTCTTTACATTTAAGTTATTTTGAGTAAAATTATCTTATTTCAAGAAAAATTTAGGGCATTATCTTAAATAAGTAGGGTATTTTTGGCAGTGTTATATGTCACCTAGATGACTTTGGGGTCCAAGCGTAATGTCATAGGTCACTTAAGTAGGTCAAAGTTTCATCAAAAGTAGGTCAGATCAGAACTTGCTGGTAACAGTCCCCTAATGCATGTTCATGCCAAAAATCAAGGTTCTAATGTCAACCGTTCGTAGGAATACGGGAGACGGACGAGGGATGACTTGGGGGCCCTCTATCTAGAAATACGGGAGACGGTCGAGAGATGATTTGGGGGCCCTCTATCTAGAAATAACCTGAAATTCTCTCAAAATTTCGAGGTTTATAGGTCACCTAAGTAGGTCATCTCGGAACTTGCTGGTTATAGTCTCCTAAACGCAAAGTCATGCCAAAAATCAAGGTTCTAATGTCAACGGTTCTCCTTATTTTGCCGACGAAAGGATTCTGATGGACTGATTGAGTGACTCATTACCGGACAATTTGCAAATGAGAGCTTACTTCGTAGGAATATCCATGTTAGAACAGATGCATGTTTGTCAAACGGAGTGCACAATTCGTACTTGTTAGAAATTTGCACAGACATTGATAATGCGGATTGCAAGCAACATTATTAACACAGAAACATTCCATGAGAGATATCGCTTATACATGTACACTGTAAATCACATAATTAGAGTTTAAGCGATAGCTTAAACACTAAAGTGACGTTCAGTTTGAGCACGTATTCACCTCGAACGTGTTTAGTAATTAAACACACTGGCGGGTATGTATTAAACACGCGAGTTTAGATTTTAAACACCTATGAGTTTATACGAGTACATTGTAACATAAACACCTATTTATTAATATTCAAGCAGAACACCAAGCTGAACACGTTTGAGCTGAATCATGTCTTCAAAATGAACCTCATTTAGTGTTCCAACCCTAAACATGAGATTTAGAGTGTAGTAGAACGGAAGTAAGCTCGGCGGTACCAATATATCGATGACTGGTTTTCTTGAATATCGATACAATGTATGAAGACATTTAGCGAGGTCCGTCCTGCTGAGGAATGATTGTATAGAGAATACAGAAATCCTGAACGTTTCTCCTTATTATCAAGTTCCTCCGTGAGTTTTAAAAGTATCCCCATAAATATAACATTAATTGAGTGTTGTTTAAATAGTTACGCGGAAGCCTCGCCCCTCCACAGGTAAAAAGTTGAATGACATAATAGGGGGAGCTAACCCAGTCACCTTAAACTACCGTCACTTGTTTTCCAGATATGTGGCCTACTCGTGTGTACAGCTAGGCCCGGAGGCGAGTGAACCAGTGCAGCATTGGTCTTCTGTGGGCTTATATGTAAATTCGGTCGCGCAGAAGACGAGTTTTAGTTATATTTTTTCTCGAATTCAAATCACCTTTGAAGAAATATGGCATCGGTGTTTGTGAGGAACAAAACGATGTTATTCCTCTCTACTGATTTTAGTTTTCTTTTATCCGTTCGATTAAGATTATAAATAATTAGCGTGTTTTACTCATAATATATAAATCTTTAAAATATATATGATCGGAAACAGATAAAACTAAGATACTCCCCTAACTTAGATAAATTTGATCGACCGTTTTGATCAGCGCGACATTGCGGTAACCTTCCTATGCATTTTAACGTTAAAGGACTGCATCACACTTGCATCTGCTTGTAACAGAGCAGATGTAATGCTGCCATTGTATTGTGCCGTCCCACTGAAATATCATGCCGTATGCAGACAAGACACCCCAAGTCACATTATACTGACACTGAGCGAACCGGTCCTTATTATATTCTCTTAATGCTGAGTGTAAGCAACAAGTTCCATTTTTCAAGTCTTTGGATGACCCGGCCTGGACTTGAACCCAGTACCTACCGCTTACGAGGCCGACACTCTAACTAATAGGCCACCGCAGTGGTATAGTGATAGGAAAAGGCTGACATTATTACAGATGGCCGCCTGTTCGAAAGCTAGTCAGCAATTAGTAAGCGAGCTAAACAAGTTCATGCAGAAATAAGATGACAAATTATTTGAAATGCTTTCCAATTCCCATGTTCATAGATTGCTCGGAATTCCGATGATCGCAATACAAAACTTTGAACTAGTACTCACCATAAATATACTGTCTTTTAGTCTGCAGAACATACACAAAGCGAACACTATTCGGACATTACCAAACAGTTGATAAATGTGTAGGCCTATACATATGGGCCCACTATTCAGTGTCTGACGCGTCACACTCTATTTCCCTCGGCCAGCCTCTAGGAACACAGAGAAGATGTTTATTTACGCTTTGTTGAAGTTTGAGATTAAAATGATTAAAATCGCTTTATATCTACGTAATTATGTTAATATCCTCACAGGGAAGACACACTGAAATAGACCCATTAATTATCCTGTATGTAACCGTCATTCGAGACAGCTAGACAGCATAAACACAGTTCATTATAAACACAGTTCATTCCATAAAGAGATGTACTCCCTACACTATGTCAGACATAACCATACCAGATATGGAGACGGAACACCCCACCACACACACATATAGACACCTTATCAATCGTCGTACCGGTGGCAGAATCGGCCACGAAACCTAGCAGAGATGACCCGTTTCCAGACGAAGCTACGCAGCTATAGATTTACAAATGTAACCATCAGTCGAAATTATTTGTAAACTAGAAATACACGCGCGGTCTATTATTCTAGCCCATCCTCTGTCATCTGGGCTCTAGTTTTCACGCGTCATTATCCCATGATGCCGCATACTGAAATACTTCCGGTACTGTATGCGTGTTAAAGGGGTGGTTACTATTATATATCATATATTTACTACTATAGTTGCAAAGTGTCCTATCCATACGACAGCGAGCGAGAGTGCGTCTTTCACCGTTCAAGACAAGCGATGACGACCAGACTTAAGCTGTTGTTCCAATGTTGTTGCTGTTCTAGTGTTCTTGTGCTAACGTCATTGTTCACCGAATAAAAAATGAGATATCCAAGACAATGATTTTGTACTGTATTTTTGTTATTTCAACCACGGTGATAATAATGGATATATACCTTTTCAGCGTCAGCTTACTATGATACATGTTGAGATTGCTGACTCACCAATTGATGACGTCATGAAAATGTATAGGCAAGCGGCAATTTGCCTAGACATTGTTGAAAAAGAAGGTGCAAAAAGGTCCGATTGATCTTTGGCCGGAGTTATCTTCCCCTCATGCGTCGATTTGACATGGTTCATATAGGAAGTGCATTTAAAGGTTTATTGGCATTTGACCATGCGCACCATGTTATTCGTTTGAATATGCATCTTTATACTACTTACCTTCGACCTACTTCCGGTTGACCTTTGTGTAGTGACTTCTGGTTCTGGTCACGGGAAGTATCCTTTGACCCTGCGCACCATTTTACACGTTATTGAGCGCATGGTCAAACTTAGCTTCCCGTCACGTCATCAGACGCCACGAAGGTCAATCGGGCGTCATCAGACTCGCCATGTCACATTTTCTGATCGCACTTGAATCATATATATATATATATATGTATATATATATATATATATAGAAAATAAAATAAAATAAAATGACACTGACAGCTGGAATTCGTCGTTACCGGTTTCACCACATCATCGGTGGCTCATCAGACGACATAGATTTTCTTCAGAAGTTACCAAAACATATTGACACCGATTCAACATTAGCAACTTTCGACGTTTCTAGTCTGTATACAAACATATCGCATGAATTAGGAAGAGAAGCCCTTGAATTTTGGATAGAGAAACACGCAAGTAGCATGGACAAGCGTTTCTCAAAGGATTTCATTTTGAAGAGTACGGAAGTAATTTTGAAGAATAATAACTTCAATTTCAACGGGAAAATATTCAACCAAATCAAGGGAACAGCGATGGGTACAAAGTTTGCACCAACATATGCCACTCTTGTGATGGCATATTTAGAAGAGAAGTTATACAGCAAAATCAACGAAATTTATGGATCCTCTTTCAAAAACTACTTTATAGCCAACTGGCTTCGGTTCTTGGATGACTGTTTTATTGTTTTACCACGAAAAAACGGAAACGCCGAATAATTAAAAGAGTTACTTAACTCATTAAATTGACATATCTCTTTCACCTGTCAAGAAGACTACAGGGAAATTCCGTTTCTGGATATTATGGTCTACAGAGAAGAAACGGAATTGAAAACGGACGTATTTTCAAAGGAAACAGATACAAAACAGTACCTGCCGTTCCATTCGTGTCATCCGGGTCATACGAGACGGGGTATACCGTACAATTTAGCAAGGCGAATATGTACCATAGTGGATGACAGTGAGTTAAAAGATCGTAGACTGAAGGAACTCATACCAACAATGATAAAACAAGGATACCCGAAAAACTTGATACTATCGGGCATAGAGAGGGCAAAAGCTATTCCACAGGAGCAACTTCGAACTGTGAAAGAAGGCCGTACCGACACAAAATTTATTCCATTGGTTACGACGCATAATCTTAATAACCCGAACGCATTTAATATCATTAAAGAGACATTGCCCATGCTCAACGGCAGTCAACGAATCAAAGACAGTATGAAAGATGTTAAAATTATCAATAGTAAAAGACAAGGACCGAACCTTAAAAAATTATTAACGAGGGCGCGTTTTACTTTAGAAGAAGAGGAAGTTCATGGAGTAAAGAAATGCGGATCAAACAAATGCGGGACTTGTGCTTATATACTAGAAGGCAGGCAATTTAAATTCAAGGGAGCAAATAAGGTCTTTGAGGTGCAATATAATATGACCTGCAAAGTAACCAATGTGATATATGTCATAACATGCGCTGGTTGTGGTGAAAATTATGTGGGACAAACTGGAGATATTCTGAGAAATCGAGTGACTGTACATAAACAACAGATACGAGACCCTGAAACTCGACAGATTGGTCTAAGTAGACATATTGACGAATGTGGAGCTGGGAAATTTACCATATTTCCATTTTACAAAGTATTGAAAAATGACAAAGACTTCAGAATACAGAAGGAAACATTATTTCGAAAGAAATATAATTGCGTCTTAAATGAATTACCAAATTGATATATTTATTGTGTAGTTCACGTCTAGTCAAACTGTTATTGCAAAATGTGTATTATGACGTTAAACGTAAAAGAGCGGACAGTCAAAATTATGACGTCACGCTTTAATTCAAACATAGCATGACGCTACGCGTCATGGCTCAACGTTGGAAAAATATTCTATTCGATATGACGTCAGTGTATGACGTAGCGCTGTAAATTTGGAATATATCGTAGAATAGAATAGAATAGAATAGAATAGAATTTATTAACCAATCAGGTGCCCACGTGGAGCGTACAATCAATCCCCCCCCCCCTTTCTTTGATACAATTGATTCAAACAAACATGTACAACACACAATAAAGTTACAAATTTCTCCAACACTGAGATCTGTTTACCATTATGAGGATCAAAGGCTAACTAGCGTTTATGAGACATGTTATTATATAATACATGTACAAATAAAGCTACCCGGAAAGTTCAGACTCACGTCGCAAGACCATAACATGACAAATAAATTTTGATAGTGCAAAACACACCTCAGAGTTACCACTGCTAAGCAGCCAGATAAACTGGTTTGGGGACGACAACAAGTTAAAATTTGCACAAGATTTGCTTGCTGTTTCGTTTAAAGATAGGCGAATATTACTATATTTATTACAATTAATTAATAACTTGAAATTCATCTTCGATCTCATTTGGACAGAAGGAACAAGTTCTATCGTTAATAGGTGTATTATTATACCGCCCATGTTCTATAGATAATCTATGACAGCTTAGCCTGAATCTAGATAATTCCTGTCTATATTCAGCACACTTAATAGTATTAAGATAGGTTTCCCTGTGAAAATGAGACTTAAAAAGTTGATAGGTCCTAAGTTTCACACCGGAGAACTGATTATGAAACTGTTTCACATCTGTAAGCATATTAGCACAAGAATTAGAGAGTTCAATTTTACATTTCCATAAATAACGATATTTCTCCGCTAGACAGCGTGATACTTGTTTCGATAAGCACTTAGGACTTATACAAACATTTCTCGGGGATAAATGAGATATATTCAAAGTAGAAAATAAAGCTTCCATATCCCCCACCCAAGACTGAGCACTTTCACCATATAGATCACATGATAAAGAATAAGCCTCAGCTAAAAGGCTATCATCATGTAAGGATTCGATTCTTGACCAATATCGGGCTTGAGACCTAAGGATATCAAAGGTAATTGGTAGCCTGCCGAGTTCTCCACGAACAGCTTCATTACTGGCTTTAGAGTGTACACCTAAAATATATTTACAAAATTTAAGATTAAGTTTCTCGGAGGGAATGTCCTCAAGGGATCTCATAAGATAACCATCACCCTTCTGAAGCAATCGTTTACCATTCATACAACCCCAAATTTCTGCCCCATATAATGCCGCTGGTTTTACAGTATGATCAAAAACATGTAAGGAAGTATCTATGCTGGGTGTGGTTACTCCAAAGGACTTGATCAGGTGAAAATAAGACTTCAACCCCTTTTTGTATACATCTTGTTTTGCAGCTGTGAAAGATCCGGACTGATGAAAAGTTGTTCCTAAGTAATTATATGTCTTTACTTGATCAAGAATATTCCCACAAAAAGAAATATTTGTCTTTACTGATTTACCGGATCTAGTGAATACCATAACCTTTGTTTTGTCAATATTAAGATTTAAATTCCACATGGTACAATATTCCCCTAATTTATTCATAGAATTTTGCAAGCCCTCCTTTGACTCGGATAATAACATCAAGTCATCGGCATATAGAAGGCTACTTATTTTACTTGTTTTAAGATGAACTGGACAGCAGGAATCATCGAAGATACCTGGCAGATCATACAAAAATATTTTAAAAAGGTTTGGACTAAGATTGTCCCCTTGTTTTACACCAACGAAAGATTGAAATTCATTTGACAGATTATTGCCAATTTTGACTTGCAAAGTAACACTCCTGTACATACTTTCAATAATTCCATAGAACAAAGGAGGAACACCAACCATTTTTAATTTATATAAAAGGCCATCATGCCAAACACAGTCGAATGCTTTTGAAAACACTTACAACGCATCTCCGGTGATCGTATGAACGTTAAATTCAAAGTCATTAAACGTCTGATGAGCCACCGATGATGTGGTGAAACCGGTAACGACGAATTCCAGCTGTCAGTGTCATTTTATTTTATTTTCTATTCTATATATTATCCTGGGCAGATATTCAACTGTTATTTATCTATATATATATATATATATATAGACTTGCTCTCTGAAGAAGCTGAAGTAAAACAGCAGAAATGCGCATCAGAGCTATGTGACCGTGTTGGCAGTTAATCTTTTTTTCATTTATATTTCTTCTCGTTAGACTCTTTTACCTTTTCACTATATATATATATATATATATATAAATAATATAGATATATATATAGTCGTTTCAGCTTCCTAGCCAACCTCCTAACAGGGTTATCTTACCTTCTGCCGGTCGATCGACCCTGTCGTCATTCAACTTACATATAGCCTGTACCAAAACATCATTTCGGTGAATGTGCGGTGGGCATTCATTGATTCCGAAAAACATACATTGCTTGTTGGTTTTCAAACAAACGACCGTTAGCTCTGATAGTGTTGTTGTTGCTGCTGTTGTTGTGAAGAGATGAACAGTTATTTAATTACCGATAGTCACCGATTGTTTGTTTTCTTTTGTTTGCCGAATCCCCCAAATGCACTGCAGTTGATTAATTTTGGTTACTGCAAGTCTTGCGAAACAGAGCAGTTCTGATAATCTCGCACTTTTAATCTCCGTCAAAGAAAGATTCACTGTGCGGAGAATGCTAGGGCGTTTTTTTTTTGGCCCTGAAAAATGAATGACGGCAGGGTCGATTGACTGGCAGAACCCTGTTTGGAGGTTGCTTCCTAACCTCTAGAATAATGAACATAACCAAGTAACCAGGAAGTTACAAGTAATTATTCTTTCAAAGATAATAGTCCCCTCTCATATGAAGTTTTGGAGGCCAGAGGACTTCACATGGCCAAGAGCGAGTGGCACCTGATACTGTTCTGTATGCCTCAAGTGATGGAGGACTTCACATGGCCAAGAGCGAGTGGCACCTGATATTGTTCTGTATGCCTCAAGTGATGGAGGACTTCACATGGCCAAGAACGAGTGGCACCTGATACTGTTCTGTATGCCTGAAGTGATGGAGGACTTCACATGGCCAAGAGCGAGTGGCACCTGATACTGTTCTGTATGCCTCAAGTGATGGAGGACTTCACATGGCCAAGAGCGAGTGGCACCTGATATTGTTCTGTATGCCTCAAGTGATGGAGGACTTCACATGGCCAAGAGCGAGTGGCACCTGATACTGTTCTGTATGCCTCAAGTGATGGAGGACTTCACATGGCCAAGAGCGAGTGGCACCTGATACTGTTCTGTATGCCTCAAGTGATGGAGGACTTCACATGGCCAAGAGTGAGTGGCACCTGATATTGTTCTGTATGCCTCAAGTGATGGAGGACTTCACATGGCCAAGAGCGAGTGGCACCTGATATTGTTCTGTATGCCTCAAGTGATGGAGGACTTCACATGGCCAAGAGTGAGTGGCACCTGATATTGTTCTGTATGCCTCAAGTGATGGATATGCTACGTTTGGTGCTTTGTTCCACGATTTTTATGCTAATTTACCTGATTAATATAAGCTCTCTGGTTGGAAAATTTTTGAGTGTGATGGGCTATTCCAAAGTTATTAAGCAAAAACGATTTTTATTTCATCTTCGGTTTCGAGGGAGGCGTATTCCCTAATCAGGACAATATGAAGAACGCCTTCCTGAATATAATTGGATACATAACATCAACTCATTTACTACATGTATATTGCATCAATATGTGTTACAAGGAGTATAAAAAACAACCCCATTTGTAAAGATGGTAAGCCTACAATGTTTGTACCTGGACAGTTTGATCATTACTAACATCACCACTATTACTAACATCACCACTATTACTAACATCACCACTATTACTAACATTTGTTTTTCGTCAGAGGGTCAGTCCCCGGGTGCAATCCCTATGGGCCATCATAGCTCAGTCGGTAGAGCATTAGCGCATTGAGCTAGGATCTTTGGTCGAATCCCACTGATGACGAATTTATTCTTTCTCAAAAACTATATATATATAACATGTTTTCGGCGTCACTCATTGTATGATGGTGGATCAAATGAAATCATTCAACAGTGACTGAGAAGAATTTAACGTCATTTTCAACCATTTTTCAGTCATATCACGACTGTGCATACATGTGCCAGGACGCGAGAGTGCCCACAGTTCTTACATTGACACGAGAGTGCCACAGTACTTACCTTGGACACGAGAGTGCCCGGGTCATTCTCACGGAAAGGCGCAATTCGTGTCACTCGACCCAAATTTTCTTCTAACCAGTCTTATGTCTGAAAAAATTCAGATTGTTCATAGTATTCATTTAGTAGAGTACGAATAACTTATTGCAAACACTGTCCCGATTGATTTTTTCGGGTAAATTTTCACCAGAACCCTCAATTTACGGTAAAATAGACCTGTAACTGGCTGTAGTGACCTACTTGACTGGCTGTAGTGACCTACTTGACACCACGATAAAGTTGCCAGAAATTTTTTTGTTCTACATTATTCTACCTTTCTGGCAACCAGCTGCATCTGTTCTTTCAATATTTGAATATATTGTTTACAAGGGCAGATTATCTTGTGAAAATGGCATGGGCAAAGGTCTGTAACTGGTTTTCGGGTCATTGGTGTTACTGTAACTGAAATCGGAGCCAAAAAGCGAACGCTTAAATTAGAAACAAAGTTTTGACACCAGGCGGCTTCTTTTCCAAGCGCGGGTAAACTTGAGATTCCATAAGAAGTGTTTTATGAAACTCTTTTCAGTATTTCAGTCATTTCTAGCTCCAAATTTTCAGCGTATGTTTATTACTGGTCACTGGTGTTACGTGTCCGGATCAACATGTAGTGGCTCCCGAGTAAAAATATTAACTGGTAATAAAGAAATGTGCGTATGAATTACAAAATCATTGTTCTTGGACCGTCACGACAATATACGAGGGAGCAACAATTAATTCCTTCCAAAATGCCAGTGGTGTTACCTGTCAGTGGTGTTACTATTTGTAGGGTAACACCATTGACAAAAATGGTGATTTTGCTCCAAATTTCAGTACAACTTGAATTTACCTTTCTTCCAAATAATATTGAGTTAAGGAGTCTTGTCATATACGTGTTTTGCCCCTAGATCGCTTTCACTCACGGCTATATTTTTGCCTCTATGAACAAATTGGTCACTGTTGTTACACGAGGTCAGTGGTGTTACTCGAGGTCACTGGTGTTACCGGGTTGTCATTGGTGTTACATTTCAGTTAGATAACTATTTGAAGAAGAAGAAGCAGTTTTTATCAGAAGGCTTTTCATATACCTGTTTTGCCCCTAAATATTCTTCACTTGCAACTGCATTTTTGCGTCTATGAACAAATTAATCAGTGGTACGTGTTGCACGAGGTCAGTGGTGTTACCGGATTGTCAGTGGTGTTACGGATGCAAGAATGGTCTAGAAATTCAGAAACACTTGTTTAAATTGTCCCATATTTTGAAAAAGAAACAAACTCGATTAGTTTAAAGTCCGCATCAAGAATAAATACGTTTTATTTTACAGAATCTACATATGAATGGTTGATACATGCGGTCCAATTGGCTGATTTTGGTGAGCCAAGTGGCATACTTAGGATATTGAAAACAAACTTGTTTTCCTAACTTCAATATTTTTTCATCATTAGTCATAGTTACATGCAATCTATTGCCTAGCATGTGTGTATCTTTCTATTTCTGTTCTCTTAGTGCCCAATATACTGATCATTCGTGTGTAACACCACTGACATGATTGAAGACAACTCCACCGTTAAGTGTTCCGAAAAGTTTATTGTTCGGAATGTCTGCATTTATTGTACGCCTTATAAAGAGTTTTGTCAATGGAGGCTCTGTTGAAATCAGATTTTGTAGTCATTGGTGATGTTGATTTTGAGATATTTCCCCAAGTGAAAATGTGCCTTTCCGTGAGAATGACCCGCCCACAGTTCTTACCTCGGACACGAGAGTGCCTACAGTTCTTACCTTGGACACGAGAGTGTCCACAGTTCTTACCATGGACACGAGAGTGCTCACAGTTCTTGTTATCTTGAACATTGACCAGCCCAGCCAATTAAAGTTATTTTAACTCTTTGGGTTCAGCGATATGTGAGGACGATGTACCACACATGTTTTCTGCCGAGCACGTTTACAGCATTCTAATGGCCTCCTACTGTCAGATCTACCCTCTGAGTGTAATGGCGTTAAACAACGCTGTTTTGATGTGAGTAATTGACTGAGTGAATATGATTTAACGTCGCTTTCAACACTATTTCAGTCCTATTGTTTGGTTCCTAGATTCTTGTTAACACCCGGGATCACACGGATGAGGTTCTATTCCTTGTCATACCTAGGAACCCCACGGGTACACCAGCTAGTCGGCTCTTACGACAAGCTCTCTGACGTGCTGAGGCCTATTCTTACCATGACCTGGAGTGTGCACAACGCCACCCCACCCCGGAAGCCCTACGGGGTGCAACAGTTTTGTGCATGGCCCTCGGCTCTTTTGATCATTTTTCCATGTATATTGCATGCATTGTTTATCTACTACGCTGAGGTTCTTGTCTATTTGGCATATTGCAGCAGAGTTTATTTTTACCCATCATTGATATTGTGCTATTCGAGGCAGCCTAAACGAAAGCCACCCCATGTGTGGATTTCAAAACATTGGCAAAAGAATACAGATGTTACGGATACGAAGATCTAAAACATGTTTTGCCTCTGCTGTCTTAGACAACAACCACTATGGAAAAAATAAGCATTGTTACAATTGATCGAAAAGAAAAGGACCCTCTGTTGAAAGGCAATGCTAGGTAGTTTCTGGTATGCAGATAGATAATTCATATGTTGATCACAATCAATGGAGACTGAATGCGCATGCGCGTTCGCTAGGGTGATACACCGACAGTTTAGGAGGTGACAAACTCTGATAAGGAGAGAATGGTTTACATTCTCAATTTGTCAGTATGCTTTTCCAACTGAGCAAAAGAAAACACTTGTTTCATCTCTTTTCCCTTCTCTCAGATTCTCTGTCCTTTGGAGTGAATATTCCAGCTTTCTTATGTATGAAAGTCTTGTGGACTCGCAGACCCTTGGTGTTTTTGAACTGCCGTCCACAAAGTCTACAAAGAAAGGACGGTCTGCATTTGACCGATTTCAATTTGTGAGTCTGCAGTGACTTGGAACTTTGGCATTTTTTCCCGCAAACATCACAAGAAAACTGCTCTTCCTCGCCACATTTGTGGCTATATAAGTTACTTTTGGCTATAAATGACCGCCCACAAATTGAACAAAGAAATGGCAATTCACCGGTGTGTTTCCTCGTGTGTATTTTGAGACTAGACGGATCCTGGAAGCCTTTACCACAAAAAGAACATCGATACTTATATTCATCTGTATGTAATCGTCTGACGTGAACTTCAAGCCCGGTCTTTGTGCGAAACGCCTCACCGCAAATGGAACACACACACTGTTTATCAACAGCATGTTTCCGCATATGAGCCTTTAGACTGAATTTGTGAGTGTAATCTTTGCCACAAGTCTGACATTTAAAATATTGCCCACCATGTCCTGGAATATGCCTTTCCATGTCCTGTTTACGCTCGAAGGTGTCCTCGCACAAAGGGCACTTGTAATCTATTTTTACTCCTTTCCTTTTTTTAGCTGATCCTGTAATTGCGATGGTGGTAGGCTGATGTTGGTAGTGAGTAGCAGCTTTTTCTGAAAGAACGATGGCAGTCTGATTTTGCCGACCACTAGATGTAGAAGACTGATTTGGAACAAAAATGGTGGTAGGCTGGCCATGGTGGAGACCATCTGTTTTATTCGGAACAAAAAAGGTGACAGGCTGACGATGGTGGCGAACAGCTGCTGGTACCGGAACAGCAAAGGCAATAGGCTGGCCATTGTAGTGACTAGCTGACTCCTTCGGAACAACTGTCTCGCTAGACTGAACTTGGTGGGAGATAGCTGCTTGATTTGGAACAATGGTGGTAGCCGCACACTGGTGTTGAATAGCTGCCTGTTTCGGAAAATGAATGGTCTTCGGCTGGCCTTGGTGGTGAATAGCTGCTCGATCTGGAACAACGGTGGCGGTAGTCTTATGTTGGTGGCGGATAGATGCTTGCTTCGGAACATCAATGGTCGTATACTGGCCTTGGTGGAGAGTAGCTGCTTGTTTTGGAACGTCAAGGGTCGCAGGCTGGCCTTGGTGGCGAATAGCTGCTCGTTCTGGAACAGCGGCGGTGGTGGCCTCAAGTTGGTGGCGAAAAGCTGCTTGTTTCGGGATAGTGATGTTGGTAGGCTGGTCAGGAGTAACGGTGCAGATGTGGTTTCCTATACTTCTAACACATTCCTCAGACAGAACTTTCTCAGTGAAGGGAGCGTTACATTTGGCACACTTGATAGTTAGTGAAAAGACATTGAGAATGGTGACCATCTTAGGCTTGGTTATCCCTTCCGCTGTGGAATAGTTCTTCAGCTCTACTGTAAACAACATCTCAGATACGGATACTATATGATCCACCCCTTCAATGCTGTCGTCTGTATGCTGCAGTAAGAGATAAAACGTATTATTCAAGTGTATTTAAAGGTGAAACTAAATGAAAAATTAAAACGCCTACATATAGGTAATTATTTTGGTGTTTTACCGGACATTTAAACATTTTGGATGATAAATTACAAATGGCACAGCCTTTGGTATTATTTAAGCATTGCTGAAAAGGCACCTACCAATGCTGTCCAGACATTACACAACTTAGTGAGAATAATTAAATACATCTTGTGTTTTCTTTGCTGTGTCGTACGGAACAGATACTCAACGTTTTTGTCAATTACTTGCAACAATCGCAAAAGTCAGGTTTGTTCATGTGTGGAAATTTAGCATATCTTGTCATGTTCCTTGTTAGATCTAATAAACAATAGCTGTGCTTCTGGTTACCCATCCTTAGATTCATAATGGCGACCCTAGAATATTTCCTCACGTCCAAGAAACAATATGAAACACAGGTCTTAGAAATTTACTAAAACATGCACAAATAGAGGTCTACATGTACTTATATATATCAGAATACAAGATTCTAGTCATTCATTGAATATTCAGCTCTCGTTCATTAAATATCTATCGCGTTCATAGTCCAAAGGCCTAATTGATGTTATAGCATTAGCACCAAATTAAAGGAATAAATCCTACTATACACACAAAAATAGGCTAGTTTCCTGCAAGGAAGAGGCGGTCAACAGTTTTCAATGGTGCCGGCAGGATATCACGATGTTTAAAAGATATCGAACCCGTGTCCCTGATCAGTATTCTTAATCCATATGATTTTCGTTGTATCTCCTTTAGAAGTATACAGATGGTTTTGTTGGCAGAATGGTACACTTAACTATTTGTTAAACATCTGAAATAAAGTGATTATTTGTCAGTCCGAACATTATTCCTAGAAGGAAAAAAAATGAAGTTACAAAGTTAGTACCTTCAATGATAAATAAATTGAACTTCTTGGGCGAAGTTCGATCAGGAGAAGCAAAGATATGTAACTGGATTAAGAGTAGAAACTAGTTGTTTAAAACTTAAAATTCCCAACCTGCCTGATAATAACTTCAAATAATTACCCTGATTCTCAAGTCGAACAACTTTCCTAGATAATGTTGTATGCCCTGAAAGCGCACACTATCAGAAGGTTTGGGTCAAACTGACCAGGTATTTTTTGGTTTAGACGTGACGGACTCAAGGAATGTGGATCAAGTTCCACTTTGACCTAAACATTTTGGATCTTTTTGACCTAACTACGTCAAAACCCCCAACAATCTGACAGTGTATTAGACCCGCCCTCCTGGTGCCGATTGCAATCTTACACACAGGGTATATTCACAGGCGGTGGCTTTGACGGGAGACAGGTGAAGTGACAGTAAAGGTTCATAAAGGCCAATCGGGTGTACATATACATGCATTATACTAGCTCTATAATACCGTACCTATAAAATATAATATCTATGAAATGAAATATTGTCGTGGTTTGCTGGTAACAAAAATGATATGATTGAACCATATCAGAGGAGTACAGTGCTACATATTATACCACTTTTCGCACATGGAAGTAGACCAGACCAGTCGGCGCTTCGAAAAACTGAAACTGGCGATGATGAAATATTTGACAGTCAAATTTTATTGGTCATTGGGACAATGAAATACTCTCTTTTTGGTTTCCATTCGATCTGGAGTTCTGAATGCGATTGGAGACGTTGACAGGTTACCTCACAGAGTTTTACAGGTTACCTCACAGAGTTTGACAGGTTACCTCACAGAGTTTGACATGTTACCGCACAGAGATTGACAGGTTACCTCACAGAGTTTGACATGTTACCTCACAGAGATTGACAGGTTACCTCACAGAGATTGACAGGTTACCTCACAGAGATCGACAGGTTACCTCACAGAGTTTGACAGGTTACCTCACATAGTTTGACAGGTTACCTTACAGAGATTGACAGGTTACCTCACAGAGTTTGACAGGTTACCTCACAGAGATTGACAGGTTACCTCACAGAGTTTGACAGGTTACCTCACAGAGTTTGACAGGTTACCTCACAGAGTTTGACATGTTACCTCACAGAGTTTGGCAGGTTACCTCACAGAGTTTGACAGGTTACCTCACAGAGTTTGACATGTTACCTCACAGAGTTTGACAGGTTACCGCACAGAGTTTGACAGGTTACCTCACAGAGTTTGACATGTTACCTCACAGAGTTTGACAGGTTACCTCACAGAGTTTGACATGTTACCTCACAGAGTTTGACAGGTTACCTCACAGAGTTTGACATGTTACCTCACAGAGATTGACAGGTTACCTCACAGAGATTTACAGGTTACCTCACAGAGATTGGCAGGTTACCTCACATAGATTGACAGGTTACCTCACAGAGTTTCACAGGTTACCTAACAGAGATTTACAGGTTACCTCACAGAGATTGACAGGTTACCTCACAGAGATTGGCAGGTTACCTCACAGAGATTGGCAGGTTACCTCACAGAGATTGACAGGTTACCTCACAGAGATTGACAGGTTACCTCACAAAGATTGACAGGTTACCTCACAGAGATTGACAGGTTACCTCACAGAGATTGACATGTTACCTCACAGAGTTTCACAGGTTACCTCACAGGGATTTACAGGTTACCTCACAGAGATTGACAGGTTACCTCACAAAAATTGGCAGGTTACCTCACATAGTTTGACAGGTTACCTCACAGAGATTGACAGGTTACCTCACAGAAATTGACAGGTCACCTCACAGAGATTTACAGGTTACCTCACAGAGATTGACAGGTTACCTCACAGAGATTGACAGGTTACCTCACAGAGTTTGACAGGTTACCTCACAGAGTTTGACAGGTTACCTCACAGAGTTTTACAGGATTACAGATGGAATTGTTAGACTACCAAATAATGAAATCGCTGTAAAATTGGTATTCATTCATTCTCAGTAATATCGGTAATAGGCCACAGCAAATCGACTATTTTTAACAAATCAACTTTCTCACAGTAAGCTAATAAGGATATATGGTAATGTAATGTGTCAGTAGTTGAGAAGTTAAGCTAAAGCCATTGTCAGATGAAGGATTTGAATTTCATGAGTAAAACCTACTCATTTTCTTCATATTCGTATACAGTTGTTTTACAATTCAATAATTAATAATGAAGAAATATTTTCTAGCATGTGTATTTAAAAAAATTAAGGTCATGTTAAACAACCAATCAAGTGACAATGGTCTAAATATGCTTCATAGTGTGTGTTGTAAGAAACATTTCATCACCAGTACCAACAGTGAGGACACAATATTAACATGCACGTTGCAATTGATCTAGAAATCACTTCATATGAAGTCTGATGGATTCCTCAAGCTGTTTTAATTTGCAACAAGCATAAAGTGACCTGCTTATGTGATCTTATGATACCCATAGTATCTAAGAAACAAGTATGGCACCATCTTCTCAAAGATGGGTCCTTCTACAAAGCTCTACTTCAGATCTTGACATAAATTCTTCTAACAAATTGTGGTTATAGTTCATCAAATGACCAATGCGAGCATTAATGTAGGCTAGATTTTCCCCTGGCGAGGATACTGGTGAAATATTAGGTAAATATTCTTGAATTTCATTTCCAGATGGCATGGATGAATTCCCCTGTAGCTATAAGTAATCACACCCAACCCCCACCCATAAAAAAACACCAAAAAAAAAACAACACACACACACATGTACTTGGGTTTTGAGGTGTTCACATTCACAATATTGGAAACTAATTAATACAAAATCTAACCTGAGCGTGATGTGAACTGTTGTTGTCAATGCACATATCCTGGATATTGGATAATTCAGTTGTATCACCACTGACTTCTGTAGTATAATGAAGCTGATCATCTCCGTTACTATGGTCATCAGGACTCCAATCCATCACTTCCACAACTTCCCAATCAGGATTCTCAACATTTGATTCAACTGAACCCAACTCCACAGCTTCCACATTCGGGTTCTGATCGTTTGATTCTACAGGGATCACATCCACGTCTTCCGCATTTGGGTTCTCATTATTTGATTGAACAGAACCCACTTCCACAACTTCCCAATCCTGAATCTCACTGTTTGATTCTACAGGACACAACCCCACATCTTCTGTATTTGAATTCTCATAGTTTGATTGAACAGAGCTCACTTCCAGAACTTCTGCATCAAAGTCCTCATCATTTGATTGAATAGAATGCACTTCCACAGCTTCCACGCCTGGGTTCTCTTCATTTGATTGAACCGAATCCTCTTTCACACGTTCCACATTCAGGTTCTGATCATTTGATTGAGCACAGCTCACCTCCACAACTTCCAAATTCAAGTTTCCATCGTTTGATTGTTCAGCACCCACATCCACAGCTACCCAATTCGGGTTCTCATCATTTGACTGTATAGAACGAACCTCCACATCTTCTGCATTCCGGTTTTCACCGTTTGATTGGATGGAACCCACTTCCACATCTTCCCAATTTGGGTTTTCATTGCCTGATTGTACACCATTCGCTGTTAACTGTTCACACTCTCTCACTGCTGAATCAGCCATCCTGGACTTGCAACTTGAGGTTTATATTGGAACTTGGTACTTTGTATTTCAATCAATTGTGCCACAGTACTACTAGTGAAATGGTTCCAAATGTGTGTCTTGTAATCTACAAAAAGAATCATAGAAAATATTTATATATGTACACTTGCTATGAACGAAGTAGAAAGGCAGCCACTACACAATATAAACTAGATAAACTTGCTCATAATACCAATTTTATATAAGACACAAGATCTGAAACAGGTTACCAAATATTGAAAATTATTTCTTCACCTACATAATGTAAAAATTCCTAATCAAAAAAAAACAAAAAAAAAACAAATATTATTTGTCATTCAATTACATTTTCCAACAAAAATGGTTATTCTGTTATGTGTATAAAGATACAAATACAACCAACAAAGAAAATAAATAGATGGAAGAAAACAAAATAAGTAAATAAAAAAAAAACAGAAAAAAAAACAAAAAAAACATGAGAAACAAGAAAACCAGTAAGAAATCTCACATCGTCAGCCACTTTTGTCCAAATTTTGTAAGTATTTATTTTGTATATCTTTTCTTCATTCTATATTAACATTATATTTAATCAATGGTAAAACACCATCGACAGCAGGAACTCGATCTACAAACTTAAACAAATTTTTGCTGAAAATCAAAATAATAAGCTCAAAAGCTACACACATTAATGGAATGCCCAGTGCAATGGCCTATAGTGACAAAATGCAGGTGAATATGTTCATCTGTATTCTGCATTAGCCACAAATCCACATATTTTGTGATTTCACATTCTATAAATACATGTTCTATGATTTCCATTTCCGTCAGAACGAAAGTAATGGATCTGATATTCTTTTCATTTTTCATAATCGAGTCTATCAGTTAAACTTCCTATTGTTCTAACATATTGTAATTCAGGTGACAGAAAATTATCAATACCATTACATGCCAGACTCTGAAACTATTACAGTGGTTTGAATGGGGATCTGCGCACCGATGTGGCGTGGTGGCTAACCTGATCTACATATTCGATATGCAATTTGAAGACTCTAATCATAACTTCTTTTATTGTAAACGATTCGACAATATAAGAAGTGAATTATTTAATTCTCTTATCGACTTGTTTTTTTCAATTTTTCTGGAACTTATTCTGTTTGGCAATCACAGCCTCAATAACAAGGAAAACGAAATACCTTTAAGTGTGCATATTTAAAAAAAAAAATCTGCCAGATTTTGTTGATGCCACAAACACCCCTCACCCCTGGCACATTCTACGTTCCTATTAATTGTAATGATGATATGTGTATTATTTGTCTGTGCTCTTTGACTGTTCTATAGTTTTATATGTATATATGTATAATATGTAAGAGTATATATATACGTATGTGACAGACATACTTTAGTATGTATATATTGTTACCAGTATTAGCATTTATTAGCTGTGTACAGGGTGCTATACTGTATCCTGGAGTTTACTCTGCACTTTTGAACTCCAGTCTCCTGGTATCTATAAGTCACCCAGTGATTTATTACTATCCAACATCTGGACCAAGCATGGAAGGGGACTGCGTAAGGATACATTCTAACCAACTTCAAGTTAATGTTGGAATTGATTAGTAGGCCATTTCCATCTTGCTTTGAAGATGTTTTGGGATTAAGTTCACTTTCTGTGACTTCCAAAATATGATTTGAGGCAAGATGGCACAATACTCCAATTTATTTCTTAAGTGAACTTTGGACTATTTCACACGGCACATTGATATTTGGGCACTCAGTCGATGGTTTAGGATGGGCAAGGAGACCATTCCAAGACAGCAATGGAGGAAGATGTCTGCTCTTTCATAAGTCACATTCCATCCACTCATATCATGTGTTGAGGCAGCCTGTGTATTCTATTGTTTCTGACAGCCATCATTGGTAAGTTCTTTTTATATTACTTGAACCATAAGTTAAGAAATTGTCTGTTTGGTAATTTCTGGTTGATACCTCTAGGGCGATAAGCAATATTTAGTTTGATCATTTGCAATGCTTGTGGTACCCTGTTTGGTTCATGTATTATAGAGTACTGTAGCTTTAAATAAGTCTTCATCTCTGGTGTATGATAACATTGTGTAGCATTGTTATAATAGAAAAACTAGAAAATAAGTTTGACAATGTTAAGATGTTTTATTTAGTTCTGGTTATACATGCATTGTACATGTATAAATGGGGATATGTTTTACATTATAAAGCATACAGTTGTTATTTTGATAGTTTAATTGATTATGCTGTTAGGCATAATCAATACATACATATATTTGTTGTTTTAGGAAACTTCAGGCAGTCTTAAACTATTATAACTTTATAGTATGGTACTTGGAAGTGAAGTTACGAACAGACAAATCCACATGGTTTATATGTAATTCTGGTATAAATACAGTGCAGTTTATTTCACCTTTTGAAGGATTCTATATCCATTCATATCTTTATTTGTCTGAATTTAGTATCAAAATTGAGTGGGAGAGTTAAGTACCATACAGACTTAAATTAGAGATTGCCTGAAGAAACCCGACCCATTGATCAGCTTGCTCTCCATAGCTGGCTATCTGGGGTCTATAGCCATGTGTTTCTCTCCCTAATTTATGGGAATTTTATTGATAGGGGGACAGAAACCTGCACTCCCTGATTGAGTATGAGAAGGAATGCTTGGTAGCTGGTTGTAAACATTGCAGGGTGAGCTTGAATGACCATCTGTTTTAGTTCTTGAACCCATGTTTACTGTATGGACATATGGCTTAATGGTGTTTCAACTTTAAAATAAACTAGGTTTATTTTAATAAATATATATTATTGAATGATGTCATCCACTTCTAGATTTATATTGTAATTATAATATGAAGTTTTATAATAGTGTTTGATGATATTCTACATCTTGAATAACTTTCGCTAATATCAGATGACTTGGAAAGCTAAACTTTAATGAACAATTAATTATCAGTTTGCATAATTAATGAAGCTTCAGTTATCAATCAGTTTCTAATTGCTGGACATATCATGTCTATTTATCTGAAATCAAGATATGATTAGTGTTCATAGGTTTACAAAAATATATTCCTTAATAGTTTCCGGTATGTTTTGTACATGTACTACACTAAACTGCAACTAATGATTGTCTTTTCTTTTTCTTTCTTTTTGTTTGAACAAAAAGGGTTTTTCCGAGGGTTTATAATTTTGGTTATATGCACAATTTGGTTATATGTACATTTGTATATATTGTATATATTCCTATATTATCAGAAAATCTGGAAAACGGGTTACATGTAAATAAATAGTTTAGTCACACCCTCAATCCCGGACTTGCGTTTTATTTTATTGTGCGACGACTAGCACATGTTACACGTAGTTACGATTAACTGAAATATATATCTTTTACACCATTTTACCCTTTACCAAATTGTATTCATTAAGCCATCAAATTGTAATTTCTTTCATTGTAATTAGGAGAAGGCCTGATAAGTTGTAAGAACTTGTACATAATTCTATTGCAATACGGTATATGGCTCTGCTGCAGGAACATCATTATTATTAGTCTATACACATCCCAAATACCTCAGGCTCCTAAATAAAAAAAAGCCCCGATCCGTACACGTAATCTCTGCCAAAGACCAGATTGCAACGATTAATAGAAAGCCGTTGGTGCCACTGGCAAGTATGGTATATGTTCTATTCAGCTGCAAATTTCATTTCGATTCACTGTTCGCTAACATGCCTCGCCGGGGGACTATTTGCGGGGCATGAGCACTGCTTTCAGCAGGCAGAGAAAAGGGCGAGATAAGGACCTCGTGTGTAGAGGCGCGCACAGCTTGAAATTTTGACGGATAATTTTTGACAAGAAGTTTATCACCTTGTAGCGCATGAAATAAAACTACTTCCAGTCGAAAGATGAATGTCTAAACACAATTAGGGAATCAGCGATGTACAATTTTGTTAATACTGCCGAACATGTAAATTATTTAGGAGTCTGATGCCCATACCTAATGTGCAAAATGTGGCATCTCCACCTGAATCAGTGTGCCTTACTCGTACCTTCACGCTTAATCGTATGAGGAACTTAGGCAAGGTACGAGTACCTCAAACTGCTTTCCTACGAACTCCGTCACCAGATTGAGAAGCTGGACGAGCTCTGGGCAGGTTTTATACAGCGAATTTGTAATATTCAAGGTATATGACAGTATATTATCTTCAGCTTACTTTACGCTGCGTATTTCTTATATCTTTCTGGTATTAATACGAAGTGTGAAATGTAAAATTTCTTAGAAATCATTTTCTTGTAATTCTTGTTCCAAATCTATGTATAGGGCCTACCCATACAATTTTTCTACGATATATGAAATGTCGGAAAGGTAAATAAACAAATCGATATTCAGAAACTATATGATAACGAGGTTTTGTGCGTCGAAATAGGTGTATCGTACTACACTGCATTATTTTCCTTTACCCCGTATTCCTTTCTGATATTATTACGAACTATGAAATGTATATTTTGTTAAGCCAAGTTTTCATGTCATGTCTTCAACGAACAAAGAAATCTGCGCTACATTTTGTTTTTGATTGTTTGTATTTTGTAGTCCATGTCATATGTTGGATAATTGAATAAAAAACTTTATGTTGAGAAACTATATCATTCCATGTATTTCGTGTTCCATTGAGACAATGTTATACAACATCTGCCCTGAAACCATTATAACACGTGGTTTGCTGACCATTTATAGTACGGTACAGAAAACATAAGCTACGGCATATAATATTTTATTCCGATACTGACCGCACAATGTCCGAGTCGGAACAGGTTTGTTATGCCGTTGCACACGTACAATAACAAATGATCTGCTCAAGGGTTAATATGCCAATATTTAAAAATATGTACCCGTATCTGGACCGTGCGCAGTGCTTGAAATTGGTTAAATAGCTGATTGGGTCGGTCTCTATTCATTTCTATTGTTTCAATATCTTTTCACTGTTAAGAAGTCATCAGACAGCCCTGCACTGCATACAATTTGCATAAAATACAGGTTTATACTCTCAAAACGCAAATGTTAGATTTAACAAAAAGAGTGTTGGAGGAAGGAAAGCATTTAAAAAGTCTTGTATTCACCCACATTTTAAGTTGTTGCATCCAACATTTAAAAAGTGGCGAAACAACACTTTCTAAATGCTTTCCCTCCTCCAATGTTTAATATAATATTTGCGTTTTAAGAGCAGAGGCCAGGCCCGTACGCAGGGGGGTTCGACCCCCCGCTCGCACAAAGTTGACTTTTGGTCCGCCCTACGGTTACTCGGTATATTCAGGATTATTGAGTTCTGCGTCGACCCCGCTTCACATCAGTTTGCAAAGTGACAGTCCAGTTTCTCTGTATATTATCTCTTTTCAAAGTGACAGCCCCATTTCTCTAACTCAAAAGAGTTGTTACCTCAAAAAACAGAGAGAAACGGTATTTCCGGTCTAGAGATCAATGGAAAAATGTGCAATTCCCCTGTTGGAATTGCTGAGTGTTTTAATTTATTTTTTATTGATGTGGGGAAAAAATTAGCTGACAAAATTCCATCTGTCGCCATATCCCCTGTCGACTATTTACATAGAATGTTTCCTAACCCTTTCCCATCATTCAATTTTAACTTGGTTAGTGAAGAAAATATTTTGAAACGGCTGTGAATTTATCACCCAAAAAAGCTACTGCAGGGGCTGGATAATTATCAATCCAATCTTCTTAAAATAGCAGCTCCAGGTATTTCTAGTAGTCTGACCTTAATAATAAACAAATGTCTGTCTACCGGTCAGTTCCCTCAGGAATGGAAAACTGCACGGGTCTCGCCTATTCTTAAGTCAAGCGCAAAAACAGACCCCAACAATTATAGACCTATTTCTATTTTATCAATTTTTTGTAAACTCAGAGAAAATTATTCATGAACAAATATACGAATTCATTCAGGAACATGGCATATTGAATGATTCACAAGCTGGGCTCAGAAAAGGTCACTCCACCGAAACTAGCTTGCATAGGTTGACTGAGTATTGTTATGAAAAAATCCATGAAGGTAAGCTCATAGGTATGGTTGCCTTGGACTTACGTAAAGCGTTTGACACAGTCGACCACAGCATTCTTCTTTCCAAATTAAATTTCTATGGTTTTCATTGTACAAATCTGTTTAAAAGTGACGATAGCAAATGATTTCATGTCTACGCCTCGAACTGTTAACATGGGTGTCCCACAGGGGTCAGTATTAGGGCCCCTGTTATTCTTATTGTATATCAATGATATTACCTGTTGCCTAGATCACTGTGAATCTAATCTGTACGCTGATGATACAGCCATTTATTATGCTAACTCAGACATTACAATTGTCAAAGCAAAAATCCAGCTGGATCTGTCTAATGTGTACACGTGGCTACGTGCAAATAGATTAAGCCTATATACATTTCGAGAAAACGAATGCTATGTTGATCGGCACACAATCTAAGAAAAGAAATATGGATACGAACCTGGAACTGACCCTTTGTGATAATACCATTTCTCAATGTGAAAATATTAAATATCTAGGTGTCAAAATTGATGACTGCTTAAGATTTAGTGACCATGTTAACTACACAGTCAAAAAACTCAATAGGAGTATTGGGGTCCTGAAAAGAGTCGGGTCTTTTATTCCGAAGGATGCCAAATTTACTCTCTATAACACCATTGTCCTACCACACTTGGATTATTGTTCCACAGTCTATAGTGTTGCAAATGTTAGTGATATTGGTAGATTGCAAAGGATACAAAATAGAGCTATGAGGATAATATTGCAATGTGATGCTCGAACTCACCGAGTTGATATGTTACGAGAATGCAAATGGTTAAGTGTGAAACAGCGTTTTTATTTTAATAGATGTGTACTTGTTTGGAAAACTTTGAACAAGGAAATGCCTGTTCACTTACAAAATTGCTTCAAACTTGCTTGGGATGTTCACCCTCACAACACCAGAAATGCTGTAAACGGCCTTTTTCGAGGAAATTGTTTCAAAAATTCATTGACCCATCTTGGGGAGTTGTGCTGGAACAGCCTCCCAAATGAGATCCAGAGCTGTGGAACAATTCAAACTTTTAAACGACATTGTAAAAATCATATTTTAAGTCACGTAGAACCGTTTTAATATCTTAGTGATGCATATATTCTATCATAACCAAAGCAATAATAGTATGTCATGTTTTCATTTGTTTTTATCCATATTTTGTTGTTTAACTATATTTTGTTTTATCCCCTTAATGTATATATGTATATTATTTGTGCTAAGATGAAAAGCAGCTATGCTGACTCTTATGACAATAAACTGAAACTGAACTGAAACTGATTACTATCTTCAGAAGCGTTAATAAATTTCTGCTATCATTTATCACATGCACATTGGTGCTCGATGGTCCACTCGCCGTCACGTGGTATTTTACGGAAAGTCATGTAGGCCCCTTCACCACATAAATGTCACGTTATATTCACTCAGTGAACAAAGCTTTTCCTGTGACGTAATTTTGTTCGAAATGACGACAAGTAAGGTCTCTATCAGGGACGTAATGGTTGGCAGCATCTAATCCGGTAATTAATATGTTAAATGTTCCAGAAAAAAAACAAGTATTCACCTTGGCCTTCGGTGGAACATGAATCATTGTACTCACTTCAAGGAGTGATTGGTCTCACCGAAAAATAATTGACCAATGTTATATTTCTCGTGTATTATGTGTGTCCAACAACACAACAAAACAGTGATGATTAATAGTGAAATAAATCAGTGCTACACGCTTAAAACTAAAGCGTTGAAACTTACTCGTAAAGTGTTGAAATAACCCTTTAAGTGTGTCCGCAGGGACAACACTTAAAGAGCAGTCCCTGTGGACACACAGGGTTATTTCAACACTTAAAGGGTTATTTCAACACTTTACGAGTAAGTTTCAACACTTTAGTTTTAAGCGTGCTATAGTATTGCTTGTATTTTTACCTGAATTAACGACCGTTGTTGTTACTTATGTCTCCCCATATGGTTCAGACTTTTCAGTTATTTTCACGTTTTTGGACCCTATAAAAACAACACAGCAGCAGCTATATTAGAGCACTATATTCCCCTTAGAAAGCGCTAGAATGCGCCAAATGAAGTCTAGAATTTCAAATTTTTACAGGGGGGTGCATGCTCCCGGACCCCCCTAGCGTGGCGCGCTTGTAGCGCTCACGTTCCGCTTTATATAAAATCGCACCCCCCCCCTCCCCCCTGCTAGAAATCCTGCGTACGGACCTGGAGGCATCAGCATATATATTTATAAAAAAAAACTTTAAACTTTTGGTTTATTTATTCTCCAAGAATGGATTTCCAAGTCGTTTTCAATATGGAGTAAAGTATGGATTTCCAAGTCGTTTTCAATATAGAGTAAAGTATGGATTTCCAAGTCGTTTTTAATATAGAGTAAAGAATGGATTCCCAAGTCGTTTTCAATATGGAGTAAATTGTATCTTAGTCACGCTTTTTTGTGACTGTTCATATGTTCCTAATGATACAACCACTAGCTCCGGGTGCATGTACTCAGCTATATCATGTTTTGAACTGAGCTAAGGCCAGTCCAGTCTGACGATATATTAATAAACATATTATAGAAAAACAAATAATTAAAACACTGCATGGTAATTAAGGCCATGCATTGTAATTAATCGTCTATAAAGCAAGTGCTTTTTATTCAGAATGTCGTACGTAGCTTGTGATAAAGTCGAAAATTCCAATTGGATATGTGAAGTTTACATACGAAAAACTCCTTTGTGTATGATGGTAATAAAGCCGATTTTCTTTTCCACTCCAAGACCTGATTTTTCTTGAAGTTTACATACTGAAATATCCCCTTCGAAAAAACTGAGATGTTCAGCTGCATTAAAATGGAGATATGATTGATCAAAATGTACTCCCGGGCTTATTTTGGGAATTTTCATGACGGGTTTTCACCGGTAGCAAGAATATGACACCTCCAACCAAAACCATTCGTGGTTCTTTCCAATAAACAACTTCCTAATATATTGTGTGACAAAATTATTTTGGTTTGAGGTGTCATATTTTTGCTATAAGAGAAAATGCCTCAGGCCGAGGAGCACATTTTGATCAATCGCATCTCCATTTTTATACAATGGAGCATCGTAATTTTTTCGAGGTTCATATTTCAGTATGTAAACGTCAGAAAAATCTGATTTGGCAGGTTTTGGATTGAAAAAATAAATCAGTTTGATTACCATCTCACACAAGGGAGTTATTCCCGTATTGTCGCCACATATCCAAATTAGTGACAATTTCGGATATCGGAAATCCAATTTGAGGGACATGAATTTCCGATATGGCAAATTAGTATTTCTGATTTCGGATATTCTGAATAAAAAGTACTTTGGCTTGCCATACGTCTACTGTCTCACTTTCGGTACCGAGAGAATTCCAAATTTGTGTGAAATGTCTTCGATTATAAATATCATGATGGAATTTTGGTCATTTTGTACACCTACATTTCATTGACAGTGACGCTGCAAATGGTTTACTCATGTGAAGCAAATCGTTCACTTCCGCGTGTTCCATGCACATTAGGCGACTAATTAAAATGGACACACATTAGGAGTTTTCTATGGCCTGATATTTTTAATCTTTTATCGTCCCTCACAATATATTTCGATAGCTCCGCATCTCACAGTCGCAAAAATCCAACCCACCTCCGCCGTTACATTGCGAGATGACGTTAGGTGTCAAAACCCGACAGTTGCATATATAAAATGGATTATTTATCACATATTCTGGGAAAGTAAGTAATTAAAACACCACTGGTATATCGGGTACAGGTGCGTATATTTCTATATCTGATATATTGTATAGTACATATAAATGTATAGGCATATATTGGCCTGTCCGGTACTATAATTACGGCTAGTGTTTTATTAATTTATTTTCTAGAGTGTGACTCATAAACCATTAGTTTCCGATTGGCTTATTATATATAGGCCGGGACCGACTTCATGCCGTGAAAGTACCATATGTATGTTTTTCACGCCAACTTGTGCAGGTCGAACAAACAATTAATTACCGGTACAGATACAGATACAGATACAGATACAAGATTTCTTTATTGTCGATATGGATTAGAACAATTAACATTAGCCATTAGGCTATTGGATCGACACAAGTATTATAACAATGAAAGATAAAAATTTGGCAGAATTAAGATATATCACAAGTATGTATAAAAGGTGGGGAAATGGGCAAGTTTTAAAATATAGCCAATATATAACGAGCATGTGTAAAACGGATTCACGTTAAAATCTTGCGCATTGAACATTTGCAAATAGGTCCCTCCCACTTGTTGATCAGTTTCTTAAAATCTTTAAAATTGGGAGCCTCTCTAAAAAGTTTTGGCAGATCATTCCAGACTTTGACACCGTAAAATGACAGAGAGTTCTGTCCATAAGTCTTGGTATTGTACCTTGGCATACTTAAAATATATCTGCCACCTCTAAGATTTCTATCTGTTTGTTGTGTGTTAAAAAGCTCTTGAATATAGATTGGTGACATGCCATGGACTGCCTTATACATTTCAGCAGCTATATATCGGATCCGTTGAAGATGTAGAGAAGATACATTGGCCCTTTCTAACAGAGTATTTACAGGAGAAGAAAAATCATTATATACAAAGCGAAGGGCCCTAGATTGCAGACTTTCCATCTTCTTAACAGATGATGCGCCACAAAAATGCCATACAACTGGACAAAAGTTGAAATTAGACACAATAAATGATTCAAAAATACATAATTTACTGTCAGTATCTAAAATCTTACTAAAACGTTTTAAAACATTAAGTTGAGAAGCTGCTTTCTTACACAATCCAGAGATATGCTTGTCAAATTTAAGTTGGCTATCTATAGTGATACCCAGCAGCTTGCATGTGTCTTTTGGTTTGATAACAGACCCATTTATATTGATAGACAGGTTGTTGTTGCTACAGTGCTTACCCATTAACATGAGCTGGAATTTATCAGGGTTAGCTGACAGTTGGTTAATTTCAAACCATTCAATAGCTACGCTGGCTTCTGTTTCTAGGGTATGTATTACATTATGAATGTCCTTATTATGGGTACTAATGGTGTTATCGTCTGCATAGTTATATATGGTAGATGATTTACAGAAGTAAAAAATATCATTAAGAAATATATTAAAAAGGATAGGACCAAGTATGGACCCCTGGGGAACTCCTTTGCTAAGCGTATTCCACTCACTGACAACATTTCCAAGTTTTACTCTTTGTTTTCGATCAGTGAGATCATTTCCTACGAGGGCCGCGGAGGACTGGTCAAGGCCATATGCTTGAAGTTTTGTTTTTAGTAGGCCATGGGGAATGCAGTCAAAGGCTTTGGAGAGATCCATAAGGACTACTCCAACACATTCATGATGATCAAGTGCCCTTTTCCAGTCCTCGACAGCCCTCATAAGGACGCTATTACAACTAAAGCCTTTCCTAAAGGCTGAAATCATAGGATGAAAAACATCATCAAAGAAAACATTTAATTGTTCAGCTAAAATAGTTTCAAAGACCTTAGATAAAGAGGTTAAGATACTTACAGGTCTATAGTTTTCTTTACACATAGGGTCACCTTTCTTAAAAACAGGTGTAATATTTGCCTTTTTCATACAGGCTGGAAAAACAGAGAGATCCAAACACATATTTATGATTCCTGCCAATGATGTAGATATATAATTAGCAGCCGGTTTCAATATTCTAGCTGGCAGGTTATCATATCCTCTGGATTTTCTAATATTCAAATGGCTTAGTTTATGAGCCACAGCATCAGCAGTTACATGGTTAAAAGTAAATGTTTTGTTTCCACAGTTTTCATGTATGACTTCAATGCTGGGATGGGTATACACTAAGAGGTGTTCCAATAGAGTCTGCCAGAGAGATAAAATAATTATTGAAACAATTTGAGACATCAGTAGAGTTAGCTATAATACAATCATGACTTGACAAAGTGATGTTATCTGTAAAAGTTTGTCCTTTGTTTGACAGAAATGGCTTTATGGTTGGCCAGAAGTCTTTCGACTTTGGCCCTCCATTACAACGTTCTATAAAATATTGACGGATAGATTTCCGTCGTAGAGATGTGCACAGGTTTCTTCCGGTACATGTACATATGACATTTAATAAATGTGGTGACACTTCACATTCTAATATTCTGGCGATAATTCCACGTATGATCCAAACTCTACGTCAAGCATAAATTGAGACGTACTCTGACATATATGATTTTGGGGAATGTTTACGCTATTTGGAGACGTCAACCTGCATTACACTCACAATTGCTGGCTGTGACAGATGTAATAACTCATTGAGAATGATGGTTGAATGTTTAGCACTGTGATTGTTAGCTTGGAGACGCGTGGATTATATATACGGTTGGAGACGCGTTCATGACATCAACTCACTCCAAGTTGACAATGATTTATTGTGACAGCTTTCCTAACCCATAACGGACAGACGTGCATCACATGAACAATATTGGTTGGATGTTTATTAGTGTATTGGCGATGTAACTTGGAGATCTCTATTATATTAACTACCTTCAAGTCACCAAAGTTTGTGACAGTTGCTTTAACTGACTAAATATTATAATTGAACGTTTACCAATGCGATTTTCAGCTTGGTGAATGATATAAACTCGCCCCAAGACGCCAATATAGTTAATTGTGACAGCTGTGCATAGTACTCATTTCAATATTATGTTTGAATGTGTATCAATGTGTTTGTTGTTTCGGACAGGGGTACGCTATGATTGTGCACAGTTTTATGAACTCTGAATGTCACGCTTGGACGTTGAGCAATATCTTTGTTATCTTGGAGGCGTGTTCATTATATCGTCATATAAGTCTCCGCTCTCTTATGTTGACAACTGTGCATGGTAACTCGATCATTTCAATATCATGGTTGAACGCTTAGTAATGTGTTTGTTAAATAGTATTATGTAGACTCGCCAATGAATGAATGTGACAGCTGTAGTAACTCATTTGAATATTATGCCTCCACGTTGATCAACGTGTATGTATTATATAAAATCACCTCAAGTCGACAATGGTTCAGTGTGGCAGATATGGTAACCCGTGTGAATATTATGGACGGGCATTTAGTAATGTGCTTGTAAACTTGGAGACGCGTACATTATATTCATGCACTCTTCGATGTTATGTATGAAAGTTTAGCAATGGGATTGCTACACAAGAGACTTGCTACGAGACGTCAATGGTTAATGACAGTCATTCGAATATTTTTTGCACGCTCAGCAATGTGTTTGTCAGATTAGGCAGATTGCATTTGTAACGATGTAGTCCGATATCCAATAACACTCGGATGTTTAGCAATGTGCTGCTTAGCGTGCTTTATATAAACGTGTAGGCCTATAGTTGGCAATGGCTGATTGTGACAGCTATAGTAACTCATTGAATAATATTATGAGAAGCAAAGGACCTGATGCGGTTTAGCATGGGCGTCGCTAGGGTTTTTCAAAGGGGGTCGATTATTATAGCACTTTAGGCGAGGGTCCAGGGGCCGCCTAGGCCCCGGAAGCTCCGGGGTCCTAGATCGCCGGAGATGCGTTCTAAGCGTTTTCCCGGAATCAAATCTGAACATAATGTATGCAGATTTAGGGTGATATTATACAGCTCTGAGACCTTAGATGGCCTGAGATGCATTCTGAGCGATTTCCAAACTAACACGTCATTTGTCAAATATCAGTATTATATTTTATTCTCTTGTCATCTTGTAAACACAATAATAATGCTTTGGGCCTATATACCTCGTAGGCTAACCCAGTGGCGTCGGAACGTGATTGAAAATGGGAGACCACTATCACAGCCCAACAGGCGGGGGTCCAGGGGCCGCCTAGGCCCCGGAAGCTCCGGGGTCCTAGATAGCCGGAGATGCGTTCTGAACGTTTTTCCGGAAATAAAACTGATCATACTCCATGCACATTTATGATTCTATTTTTACGAAAAAAATTTCGCAATTATAAGCATACATCGATATTGAAAACATTGCACCTCATGCCTTCATCCATTCACGTTCTAGTTATATTTCAACATACAAAACGATGACTTATAGTTCTTGGGAGGGAAACCAATATGCCTACAGATACGATTCATTCACACAAAGATAAAACAAGGAAATCCTCACAGCCCAACAGGCGAGGGTCCACGAGCCGTTTAGGCCCCGGAAGCTCCCAAGTTCCAGATCTCCAGAGACGCGTTCTAAGAGTTTTCCCAGAAATAAATTCGAACGGATTTGGTAGGTCTACTGATATGACAGAGGACTGTATTTCTTATTTTGCTCTGTAATTATTGACATATACAACGACATTGATAGCAGAGTTTTAATATAACGTGTGTGTCATTTTGAAGGAAAAGACAGTAACATTGTAATATTACAAATAATATTTCGACGATGTATTAAACTAATTGTCCTTTTCTTTGTAACAAAAATGCATTTTGTTCTCTTCTTTTGCATGTTGCATGCTCCTTATTGAATTAATGTATCTGACACGTGGCTCCATCCACTTCTGAGACATGCATAATGCGTTTCCGGTTATTACATTGTTGATGCCTAATATGAGTTGGCCTACCGGTGAGTTGCTTAGCCATTGAACAGCAGTTTGTGTTTTCATTCTACGGAACATGACAATATGAGTGGGTGTACGAGAATGAACATGGAGCTTACTAACGACCTCACGTTATTTGCTTCTAGCATCAACAACGTTACCACAATATTCATACTGCTCTGCTATCAACATCTGGATGGGCTAATTATAACAAAACATCAAAATAAAAACTTCATCAAGTTACCGCCTTTAAAGGTGAACTGAAAAGCTTTTCAATGTTCTGTTAAAATGTCATAAAACAAGAAGTTCTATAGTTGTTACAGTGGCCTTCGTTCATTCATCCGACGTAGCCTGACGTCACATTTAAATAAAACTTGAATGAAGGAGACCACTATAACGTCATAACGTTCTACAAACCAAGAGAGACAAGCGATGCAAGTTTTCAAGACGGATTTATAACAGGATAACTTAAATATTGTTATTAGTACAATTTTGCTAAATATATTTGCCCAAAAACGTATAAAAGTTATGTCACATAAGACAAGATGCATGTATATAAGCAACATTTTAGATAAAATTAAAAGCTTTGCAGTTCACCTTTAAGTTTGCACTTACACTTGAGATTGTGATGCTTCTGAGCTTGTTGGGACCAGACACAGAGACACGTGTCTTACAGAAAGTAACTACACATACACATATGGGAACTAAATATGGGGTTTAACCCTATCTGACTGAGCGATTTGGGTTGTACCACGGGGGTGCGGAAAGTGTCTCCCTATATATCTTCGCCATCCCTTAGGCTAGAGGGTTGAAACACACCACACCATATCTTTGGGTAAAGCTCTATTAATAAATGTAAACAAATACAAGATGACCGCTATCATCACGTCATTATCAGAAAATGCATTTTTGGGTCGATTTTTCGGTCAGATTTGTGGATGATATTCGGCGTTTTCTTTGCAAAAAAATGCATGATAAATTAGTAAATGATAATCTGATATGAAATGAAATAGGATTTACCAAATTTTTCATGCAGAAAAGCACAAATTTTGAAGAATGCTGACGAAAATATCACTTTTCTGGTACCCCACATTGCAGCCAACGTCATGCAAATATGTTCAAAATGACCCGAATATGATAATCTATACAAAGTGACGAAGTATAAGCTCTCATTTTTTTGTCATTCCGGCGATGGGAGCAAACAACCGACAAGGGGGGGGGGAGTGTCCCTCAGGCAGAATTAAATGAGTATGTTGGGTTGGGGTGAGGGTATATGTTCAATAAATATAAGGAGGTTAGTTTGTGGGGAGGGTGGGGGTCAATCTGATAAGTCTAGAAGATGACATAGCTATTCCTTCTTTCATAATGAAAAATACTAGGATTATATTTATAAAGAAAAAGTTTTAATTTGTTAGTGTTAAAGTTACGGTATTTCTGCATTTTTTATGAATGATTGTCAAAATTATAGCTCTTGCCTTATGGTAACTAAGGCCGACTTTTCCAAACTTTTCTACAACTAGCTAATTATAAATATATGATGATTCTGGGGTTATAGAATGGAGTTTTGGATCTGTGTTTAATGAGATTGATGCATACCCGGTAATATAATATAGTGCATTCATTTTTTACTGGAATACCGAAATGATATAGGCCTCTAGAGCCTAATTAATAATGTCGCCATATAGCTGAAATATTGCTGAATGCGACGTTAAACCTTAATTCTTTCTCTCTCTCCCTCCTAATTAATAAATAATAATTGACCACGTGTTGTTGGCCCGTCAGATGTAAAATTGCGCGACGTGATTCTTTATTTGCAAAATATTTTCGCATGGTAAGAATAGGAAGAAGGTATCTCAGCACCTGTAGTCGATAATACAGAGCAAAGAGACAGAAATATAAAATAGGCCAATATAATTGTGATGACAATCATTATTGGAAAGATTGTAAATATGTTCAAATTATGATTCTTTTGGGGGAAAAAATCGATTCCATTTACTTCCTATCAAATTTAGGCTCTCCTTCGAACACATACTGTTTATTTACTTACTGGCAGTCAGAATTGTAAAGCTTGTGTTCGCCAAGTTTATCTCGGTACACAATGTATAAGCGGAACCGGTTTGTCCTCCAGCTTCAGCAAAATTAGGGGAGGTAACTAGCTATACTCAAAGTGCATATTGGAGCTCTCGTATGACATATGGCAAATAAGGTCGATCTCAAGAGGTACGATACGAATTTGAAGTGGCACACTGATTTAGGTGGAGATGCCCAGCCTTGCGCTGGCGAGGCGGCTGGTAAAACTAAGCATTTTCATTGGTTGGATCGGGTCATGTGACCCCCAATCGGAGGTAATAAATAGAAGCGCAGACTGACAATATGGCAGATAGTGATGTAGCAGGGCTGAGTGCACATCGTAGTGGCATCACATATTCGGCATACTGAGGTATACGAATTGCATTGGAAGCATTATAGGGATATTGCCGTTATATTAAATTAATATAGCTGCAATTAATAAATAGTCCTATTCCTATAATACTCCATATGATTTTTGGAAATAAAACAAAAACCAGCATTTGCCAGTGGAAATTACTACAGCTATCTCCCACCATTCTAAGGTCACGCCACGTCTGATGTAGGGTTAAATGAAATTATAATACAGCTTACCAACCATTGATGTGATTATATTCGCCATGTACATATGTTATTCTGGAGTGAGCCGGTGCTGATACTTGTCTACTTGTCAAGCCAATTAGTAGTGGAAAATTGATGGCTTATCACCACCCGGAATATTTTAAATTATACTGTGTCATAATAATACACAGTTATTTCACTGGGATATTATTGGTGTGACAACGTGTTATTGGATTTAACTTGAGCAACGCCATCACTACAAGTGAGACAACACGTGTAATTTACCAGACTCCACAGGATCTACTGAGAAGTGAAATGTGAATACCCTGACATGCCTGAGCATACAATCCAGTTTATTCGATCATACAGGCCAATGTGAATTTATGCAGAGTGCAGCGCTACATGGTACAGCCAGTGTATTCGTGATATTGGTTACGACTTGAGTGGAGTGGATCTGTCAATTATATTCCGGTTATTTATATACATATTTTTCTGTGATTTTAATGTTACCAACTTACTTGATCATTCGTTCGATGGTGAATAAATGAAATCAACTTTGAGCTGTTGTTGTGTTTCAATTACCCTACCTAGCGTACATCTCTATCATAGTTCATTTAGAACACTCGCGGACTCTTATATCCATTCGTAATGAAAATAAAAACATCTGTTCTTTGAAAGCAATTATAGAAAAGACTCAACATTTATACACAGTTTATTTTATCAGTTTTGAAAATATTTATTGTTGTGGGATCGAATGACATGAATGACAAGAATGACTTTACTAGATTGTGAGAATGAGCCTGGATGGGGTTATCAGCAACTTTGACTTTTCAGAGCCTTCCCATTTGAACCCCTTTTAGCTAGCAATTTTCCATGCAGTTGGTGATACCAAACAGATTCTCTAATTAAGAAGGCTGGCAGCATTGCTGCGGAGGTGAAGCCAACACCCCCATTATCGTGATGGAACTATTGCAGCCAGGTTTTGTGTTGTCTGGCACTAGGCCAAAACTATATTGTTATTCCAGCTGAGGGTTCAAGGTAAGTGAGAAGAGAGAAAGTTTTTTGATCCCGGCTGGAATGGAGACATTTAAGACTACATGAATCCTCAGCTGAGCATATGAGTTATCCAGTCCATAGAAAATTACTCTTATTCAAATTACCCAGAGCCAGTCTTAGCCCAAATTGTTTACAATATGCCAACAAGGCAGAGTGTGGGGTCAGGTTTGATTGTACAACCCTCACAGGCAATGAATTAATGAAGTGACAGTCTAAAAAAAAAGGGAGCAGATTCATCATAGATTGTGTGCACAAAGAGGCTCAATGGAGATATTCAGAGGGAGACCAGCACCCTTGTCTACTGACATCTCCCTAAAGCCCAAATGAAATACTCAACCACTCCCGTGCTGCAGTCAAAATGTATGGGACAGTTCTCGCAGATCTGAAATAATGGCTCCCTCGACATAGGAGTTGTGCACAAACTAACCATTACCCTGAAGCCCTGACAGGGACAAGTAGAGGGAAACATTTATATCTTTGTCCTTCCATATCAAAGAAAATGACAGACATCGGAAATACCACTTACATTGCCGTTAAATTATGTTCTACTGGTCAAGTAGGCAGCTCAAAATGGCAAGTAGACGGGCATGCAATTTCACCTCTAACCTCCTGCTAATGAGAACCCTGTTGGTGAATTCTGATCATAGTCCTATCATATGAAGAATTCGCAATAACAAAAACTGAACTATTGTATTTCTGTGTCAATGCGTCTCGTTAGTCATGATTTTGTTGTACAGGGCAAAATTCGTTAATTACAAGTGTGTCATGCTATAAATTATAATCAAATAGCTGTTTCTCGAATAAAATGCACCATATTGACCATTTAAGGGAATACTGCAAGGCATTTGATTTGATGTACGAATGCTGGAAACTTAACACGCATTCCATAAAAGGCCGTGTATAGACAACAACCACATGCAGGGTACCACCATGTATATTTTTCCCCTGACACGATCAAGTTAGGATAAAATTATGGGACTGCAGAGTTTCCTGAATCAAGTTTTTTTTCCATATAGTCATAGATTAACTCAGTCTAATTATATTGTACCATTCCCCATAGTTTCTCTGTGTTCACAAAAAATATAATATGTGGACGTGATTTTTAGTAACATATTCACTTTACTTTCGGCAGAACGAATTTCGCGACGAAAACGAGAGTGTTCGAATTTATTGTTTCTCGGGTATATTGAAAATGCTCGGTTTTCCTTTTATTAGGACAGAGAAAATCACGACAGGGGAAAAATCGGCCATTTTCAAATTTAATTTGGAAGGCGAATAATTAGAGAAATTACCATACCCATATAGCCTAAATATATAGACCTACACACAAACACATATTGGTACAAGTATAGTACATAAACATACAACAGGCCCAAACTTTGGTTTGCAACATACTGTCACCCCCTGACATGCCTGATCTATCCCCTCACAAGATTTTGCGACTGTAGATGGAAAACTGCATTTTGAGATGTATTATTGACATACTATTTTGATGATAAAGGGGCACAAATCAATCTGGAAATAAACGTGGCACATGATGATGATTATAGGCCTAATGTGTACAGAGAAGAATTGCATAAAAATTCTTAAGACTACTTTTGTACGATAAAAGATGGACGAATGGACGGATGTCATAATATGATAGGTCCAGCGAAAATGAATGGGCATATAAACATGATAAATATAATTTAATAAAATGTTTCTTACAATAAAATTGTTTATAATGATACAAATTGTTTTTTACGATACAATAAAATTGAATTAAATTGATAAACATGATAAGCATACCGAAATATTCAAGCAGAGGGAGAGGGTAGTGGTTCTGAGACATCTGATGGCTGCTCAGTAGGAGATGTGTTCGCGGAAAGGCGTCTCCAGGGGGCAAATCTGAGTGCTCAATTTTATGTCTCAACAACTGTAGTCTGAACTGTGGGTCAGACAAAGCAACGACATCATGGGCTACATTCTTTGGAACTGTGACGGAAAAACAAAATTGATAGGGTCACCATGGATAAACAGAAATCCATACGCACTTAGTACGCACCACAGATCCCAAGAGAAGACAAGAGTTGTTCACACTGGAGCCAAAATGAAGGTTTTCTACCATCCCCCTCCCCTTGCAATTTGAGAAATAATGACCGTGGAAAGGTATGTGGAATTTTGTATAACCAATCAAGAAAGCAGCATATCAAGGTTCTCGTAATGTTGTGGATGACCACTTACCGATCCTATTCATGAACATTTTCATGGACATTTTCAGTCAAATTTGCAAGAAGGGGTAGGGAACCTCCTACATGTCCTATTTTGAGTATCAATTCCTTTGGACAGAATATTTGGAAAATACTGTTTTCAGCCTTTGACATTCGGGCTAAATCAATCCAGACCTCTGAAGTGAACTGGAATCTAAATCAGAGTGATATCTGTGGTAAAGTGGTGGGTGTGTGCATATCACCAACACAGTGCAGTCAATTTGAAATGAACAAACCTGTCAATCAAGTTGTGCCGCTTAATGAAAATGCTTCAAGTTTGAATTGTTCATATTACATGCATTTCTAGACTAAAACAAGACCAAACGACCCACAGTTTCAGAGCCTGGAGAAGGTAACTTCCAGATATTCCGTCCCAGGATTTGAACCTCTGAGTAAAAACCTCCATACTGATCAATGCTGATTTTTGCTCCAGTGTGGACAGTTTTTCTCTTACAAAAATGAATGCTAATACATGTACTCAATGTGAGTGGATTTCTGTTTACCCACAGTGAGGGTGGCAAGTTTGATACAAATTCTCGGATAAGTGCAGAATATGGACTTTGCATGTGAAGGCCTATGTTCTGAGCGGAAGTGACCTTTGACCCGGATGTGACCTCATACCAGAAGTGATGCCACCTCCATGTGATTCTACATGATGTCATCACCCTCACCCTCAATAGTAATGAATTTGCTGTTTTAACTATCACTGAGGCCTATGTTCTGAGGGCTCAAATGACTGAGGGCTCAAATAAAATTATTTATATACTTATAAACACTTTGCTACAGCGTGAACATCTATATAAAATTATAGTACATTAATTAGTCATGTTGGTTTGATAGTCATGATAGTGACCAATTATCTATTGTCTTATCAACTCAACTATGATTAGAAAGATAGACAATCAGGTTTTCTTGAATCTCACCTTCAGCATTTTTAAGCTGTCTGACCGAGGATGACACCCTGAACAAATCCTGGTCCACAGTTCTGCCGTACTGGGATGGGCTCACCATTGGTACTCTCTAAACATGGAGAAAATAGTACAGTATAAAGCCATATACCATGCACACTGTAAATGTCTTAGTATTCATGCTATAGTAATCAATCTAATAATTCAATCACAGGAAGGGAAAGTTGACAAAATGGTTCAAACTCCATGCAGATAATCCATTATTGATTTGTTATTTCAATGATTTTACATGATCAAATTTATTTAGAATTTTGTCCCCAGATATGGGGGGGGGGGGATTTAATTTTGATAGGGGTATTGAATTAGTATTACAATACTGTAGATATATTATTGTTCACAAGGAAATAACTTAGGCTAATGGTACAGTAATACCTCCTCTAATAATCTAATAATTCAATCTCCCTATCAAAATCCAATCACCCCCAATTTTGGAGACAACATTCAATCACCTGTTCTAATAAATTTGATCAGTCTCTGAAGTTGTTGAAATAAAGACGTAATATTTAATAGATTATATGCATGGTTTGAACCATTTTTTTCAACTTACTGTCCTAAGAAATTTGTCCAACCCCAGATTTGATGGTGGGAAATTACATTTCCTGTGATTGAATTATTAGGGGGATTACTGTAAATGATTTCGCACAAGACATGCAAGATAGCCACTGTGAATATATCACAAGATAGCCACTGTGAATATATCACAAGATAGCCACTGTGAATATATCACAAGATAGCCACTGTGAATATATCACAAGATAGCCACTGTGAATATATCACAAGATAGCCACTGTGAATATATCACAAGATAGCCACTGTGAATATATCTTCCTACTTTGCTATTATATCGGTATATATATATATGCACACTTAACAGAGCTTATAATATTCTGAAACTATCCCGTGTTACAGCGTATAGACCAATAAAAGCTGTTGTTGTTTATCAGACATGTCACCATGGTGTGCAATAATTCTTCCAAGATGTCCAAGCCTATGATCCAAACTTTGTCACCTAATTTGTTAATTCTTCATTAATGAGATGAATGGTTGATATACTTGTGTCACTTTCTCATATCGTTGATATACTTGTGTCACTTTCTCATATCGTTGATATACTTGTGTCACTTTCTCATATCGTTGATATACTTGTGTCACTTTCTCATATCGTTGATATACTTGTGTTACTTTCTCATATCAAACAATTGCAAATGATTTTTATTAGCTCAGTTCATTTTAGAGGGGTCCCAGCGATTGATACATTCAACAACATGTTCAAACAGAGATCCCACTGTGAAAGTCATAACTAGTGGTCAGTTAAGTTACACATTAAATCATAGAAAAATCACATCGTATGTCAGTTAGATGCTGACAGCACAAATCATGGCTTTTACAATTGTTGTTTTCTGGACTGATGCCTATCCACCATGTCCACAAAAGATAAATCCAGCAAATATGCTTTGAACGCATTACTGCGAAAAGATGATTCCCAAGAACAATAATGCATCTAGATAATACACAGTCATGATAATACACAGTCATGACTGTAGAAGTTGGTGTTTTCAAACATGTCAAAGGTATAAATAACTCAGCCATGGGCTTCCAAATACATCAAGTCAACCAAGAATTAACTTTCCTATCTCAAGACATCTAATTGTTCTGATGGAATTTTATTTGAAAAAAAAAAAAAATGAAAACATTGAGATCTGCCTGCACATTCAGCTCTTTTGGAGTTGAATTTCATTAACATGATTAAGGGGTGGCAGAACACTACCAACTTTACAAACGAGCTCGAGGCTTTATAGTTGAGGAGATAAAGGGCGAGGTTTGATGCCCCCGGTGTGGGGACATGTTCCTGAGGGTAGTGGATGGGTTGAATGAGTGTCGTATGATGTAAGCTCCCAGAATAAAGTGGGGTACAGGGTTGGGTGCCAGGGTTCTCAAGGCTTGTTTCCTTGGTCTCATATGGGTTTATTTCAACCATGTGACTTTGTAAGGTTGTCTCTTCCATCGTACTAAAGTCCATATGACCTTACACTCTTAGCATTGTGCTTTGTCATGTTTGTGTCTGTCTGGATCTTTGTTCAGCATATACATGATATAGCATCATGAGTATGAAGCTACATGTATAAGAACAGTTAAAGTTATCATAAACCCTCAAAGTAAAGTTTCCATCAAATGAAAGACCATTGGAAAGTGTGTGGAAAAATATTTATTGTAATTTTTTACGATTTTATTACACAGAGTAAACTGTAAATAAAGTATGGTATTCTATGGTGGTCTGCTGCAGTCATATTTAGGTCCAGTGACGTCACACTGCCTTAATACATATATTTCAAACTGTGTATGCACTTTCCGATGCTTGATTCAAGCTTAAGGTGTGTATACTTTGAGTTTCAACACACTCACTGTTCCAATGTGCATGTTTCACTAAAATCTGGGAAATTGAAAGCAATATTCAAATTGACTGGACACTTAGGCCGTGTTAAATTGATTCATTGTTTCTTGTCCCGCGCGCGCTTAGGTTTGCCGATGCCAAAATCGCCCGCATAGCTTTACAACACAGAACAAGAGCCCAAGGGGCTTCAATATACGCCCGTATATCTGGAATTACATTGGTTCAAATTTCAAGGTTGTTTAATAGCCTTGATTCCAATTGATCTAGCAATCCAGAGAAAGGTCTACAATTTTTTGCTTATAAGAATGTAACATATATCACATCTTATATTATTGAATGATAAACTAAAATGAGCTCAACTCTTGGTAACTAGTTGGCCTTGAAGCAAGAGCTTAGAGCTCACATATCCCACACTGAAATCGACAATAGTCAAACACAAGAAAATAGTAGTTTTCCTGCAAATGGATTCCTTTCAGACGAGAGAATTTTTCATGAAGGAAGAAGAGATGAAGTAAACCTTTGTTCTTGAGTTAATAAACAGGTGTAAAGTTCATAAAGGACTCCTCTCCCCGTTAAATTAGTAAATGTATGGTTTTTATTTCACAACAGTTTAACTAAATGAAGCGTTTCAAACATGGGAGACAACTCCACAGGACAATACCATATATAAATGCAGGGGAAAGAACTTCGAATATTCCAACACATTTAGTCAGCTAAGCTCGATTCAGTTTTGAGGGACTGCGACCTAGACCTTTGACAAATTGATCTCATATGTATGGCTCCACTTTGCCATGCGAGTAAGGTATACTCAAAGTTTGGTACCAATCCATACCTTGAAACTAGAGCTATCGCATGGACAACAAATGTTAATGGATGAATGGACAGAACGCAACATCGCATTACACGACCTCGTCTTCGAGAGGCGTATGAAAATGTGACTTTTAATGATTTCTTGATTTTGGGGTCACAGTGACCTTGACCTTTGACCTTGACCTCAATATTGGTACACAACACATCGTCTTCCCTCAATCTATCAATGCACACAAAAAATCATGATTTTTAATGATTTCCTGATTTTGGAGTCACAGTGACCTTGACCTTTGACCTTGGCCTAAATTTTGGTACATGACAAACCGTCTCCCCTCAATTTATCAATAAACACAAAAAGTCATGATTTTTAACAATTTCACGATTTTGGGGTCACAGTGACCTTGACCTTTGACCTTGACCTACATTTTGGTATGTGACACATTGTGTCCCCCTAATGTATCTACTGACACAAAAAATGTTATTTTTAATAATTGCCTAATTTTGGGGTCGGTGACCTTTGACCTTGACCTAATTTTTGGTATGCATCACTTCATTTCCGCCTATTGAATCCACTCACAAAAAATTAGAAATTTTAAACGATTTCCTGATTTTTCGATCACACTGACCTTTGACCTCTGACCTTGACCTACATTTAATATGCAACACATCGTTCTCCCCCTAGGGAATCCACTCACCAAAAATTAGAACTGTAGATAGAAAACTGTCAATGATCAATGATTTCCTGATTTTTGGCAACAGTGACCTTTGACCTCTGACCTCGACCTCAATTTGGGTACGCGACACATCGTCCCCACCTGGCGTATCCACTCACAAAAAATTGCAACTGTGGACAGAAAACGTTCACAGATATAGACCGGACACGAACACTTCAGTGATTTCCTGTTTTTTAGGCCAGTGACCTTTGACCTGTGACCTCGACCTTCATTTTGGTACGCGACACATCGTCTCCCCGTAGGGTATCCACTCACCAAAAATTGGAGCTGTGGATAGGAAACTGTCCCAGATATAGACCGGACACGAGAACCGGACAGACGGACAGACGGACGGAAACCGCCATCACATAATACGACCGCCTTTTGGGCGGGCGTATAAAAATTCAACTGACGAAAAAAGAAAAAAAAATCCACTCGGGCAAAAAATACACTAAACAAGACTGTCGTTTTATAGTCTATGGATTAGCTAGCAAGGTTTTGTGTATCTGTTTGTCGATAATGACTAAAAACGTTTAAACAGTCTCAGAATTGTGCTCGTTGTCAAAAAAATTATATTGCTGCATGCTGGCGTTGTTGTTGTTGCTCCCACGAGTGTCAGAAATCCATCTGACAAAACCATTCAGTACAGCATAGCAGCCACATACGTGCAGAGTCGGCTGTATTCTGCAGAATCGAATGCAATTTGGTTGAGATTTATTGGTATTACAGACGTGTCCATTTTTCTAGTAGGTTTTTTGAAATAAATTCGAAATTCGGTGATGGAAAATGTACGGGTACAGGCGATGTTATCGGACGGAGAAGGCAATATTTTTTATCGGACACCTAGCTCGCGCACACGTGTTGAGTGAGATTTGACGAAAAAATAAACATCCCACAAGAAAGGGAAGTTCATTTAACTGAATTGGGAGAATAAAAATATTCTATTCACCGTGGAAAGTAAATGTAATAATAAAAAGAAATTTGAGTCATAGTATTAGCATAGTTTGGTGGTAGTTTGCTGATCCGAATTTTGCGATGCATAAGTTGGAATCTAGCATTTGCTGTGCAAAACTGCGGTGATATATAGTCAACAGATATTTATTACATCATACCCCCAACTAAATATCTCAATATTAAATATTAAAACAATGTTGGAAATTCATTGTCCTTCGCTATGAAATCATTGATAGTACATCAGTATCCGATAACATCGCCCATACCCACACAGTATGCCACGTGGTTGATGCAGAGATATATGAATGTAACCCTCTTTTCCATTGGCTGATCTTTCTCGCAAAAACCAATCGATGAACGCCGCCCATACAGCCTTTTGTCCTGTGGGGAAATATGGCGGCGACCGGACCGATAAGTTTGCTGTCTCCTAATCTCCATGTGTCTTCCTGTCAAGTGAAGATGATATCACCTACGAAGACAATATTATGTGTCAGTCCATTATTACAGCAAGAGGGTCCATTTTCCGATACGCTGTTTCATCTGTGGCGACACTCTGCCTGCATTTGGGCAAACCAGTGAGGGCCATCCAACATGTGACGTCTGCTAGCTGTTGCCAATTAGGTTTCGAACCAGAGGTGCAAAACGAAAGCGTTGAATGGACTGACAGTCAGTAAAACAGAATACTCTAAATATTGTTCAGATTCATATGATCTATGGACTGATTTTACGCTGTTCAAGTTGTTTTTTTTTTCAATATGGACACTCACACGGGCATGAAAAAAGAGACATTTAATTTATTTTAATATTTAATTTGAGGTATTTTTCCCCTTAATACGGAAATGCAAGGCAAAAACTGATTGCCAAAGTAATATTATTGTATTCTGGTATGTTATGAGCTCAGCTGTCATGTGGCTGTATTTTTTAAAAGTGCTTCAGTGAAAGTAAAACAACTAATATGGACTAGACATATATAAACCATATTGAAGTTTGTTTATTGAAGTTTTTTGGGTTGTGATTAAAATTGAATAGTGCTGTGTTTGTTTTATCATTTTATTTTAATACATGATCTAGGGGGTCACGTGTTCAAATCAGTATTTAGATCAATGACCAACCGATGTGGGTATATTTGCAGGCGTGATGTTTCTTGTAATCTTATGCCATGTGCAACTGCTTCTGCATTGTCCCAATTTTTCTGACACAGCTAAAACAGGTCATAGAGAAAATAAAGAAATGCACTATTATTGAGCTAAAATAATGGCCAGTGTTCTGAAAATCCTCAATCAAAATTTTGTGTTGAAAATGGCTGTTGTGTTGTGTTTATCGCTTTACCGCTTTGGTTGTCAAGCAGCATGGGGACAAGAAACAAGGAATCAATTTAACACGGCCTTATGAGTTACCATCTCCCAGATTTTGGTGAAACATGCACACTGGAACAGTGAGGCTGTGTTGAAACTCAAAGTATATACACACCTTAAGCTTGAATCAAGCATTGGAAAGTGCATACACAGTTTGAAATATATGTATTAAGGCAGTGTGACGTCACTGGACCTAAATATGATTGCAACAGACCACCACAGAATACAATTCTTTATTTGCAGTTTACTCTGTGTAATAAAATCGTAAAAAATTACAATAAATATTTTTCCACACAGTTTCCAATGGTCTTTCATTTGATGGAAACTTTACTGGAGGGTTTACGATCATTTTAACAACAGTTTCAGCAAATATTGTACGTACCATATCAAACAGACCCTCGGTGTGTGAGAAACAATTTTTGTACTTCTGATAATCTGCCTCCCCAACTCCATCCAAGACAATGACGACAACACTCGTCACTTTGGCACCACGGAGCAGCTTACACCATCTGTGGGGGGTTCATATGTGACAAGATCAGGCATGGTAGATCATGTATCTATGAAAATAATTGAAACTAACCAACTGATGAAACTTGATGTATGAATCTGATGTCTTGGCATTGGCTTTATGAAATACTAAGAAAACTATCCATTTCACGAACAGTGACCTCGGCAGGTCATATAACGTGTATAAAGGGTTACACAAAGATGGTGACCTGTAAATAGTTATTATAATGGTACTGATCCTTTCTACTGGGTGACCCATACATTCTACTGGGTGACCCATACATTCTACTGGGTGACCCATACATTCTACTGGGTGACCCATACATTCTACTGGGTGACCCATACATTCTACTGGGTGACCCATACATTCTACTGGGCGACCCATACATTCTACTGGGTGACCCATACATTCTACTGGGTGACCCATACATTCTACTGGGTGACCCATACATTCTAGGATTCTATCATTATTTGTGGTAATCCCTCTACTAATTCAATCCCCAATCAAAATTCAATCCACCCCAATTTTGGGGACAAAATTCAATCAGTGGTTCTAATAAATATAATCACCCTCTACAATCATTGAAATAATGGAGAAATGATAAGAGAAATGATGGAGAAATAATTCAAGAGTTCGAACTATTTGTCAATTTCCTGTTTTATTTGATCACCCCCAGATATTATGGTGAGAAATCCCACTTCCTGTGATTGAATTATTACAGGGATTACATATCTCTGAAGTCACAAACCAAGTTTGTTGTCCCAGTATCATGGCATTGGATACATAAACCCATTAATCCATGGACATATTTGAGAACACAACCACTGCTACTCTGATATAGTACAGCACAAGCCCAGGTAATGATGTCTGCTATTGAGAACATGACCACTGCTTATCTGATATAGTACAGCACAAGCCCAGGTTATGATGTCTGCTATTGAGAACATGACCACTGCTACTCTGATATAGTACAACACAAGCCCAGATTATGATGTCTGCTATTGAGAACATGACCACTGCTTATCTGATATAGTACAGCACAAGCCCAGGTTATGATATCTGCTATTGAGAACATGACCACTGCTTATCTGATATAGTACAGCACAAGCCCAGATTATGATGTCTGCTATTGAGAACATGACCACTGCTTATCTGATATAGTACAGCACAAGCCCAGGTTATGATGTCTGCTATTGAGAACATGACCACTGCTACTCTGATATAGTACAACACAAGCCCAGATTATGATGTCTGCTATTGAGAACATGACCACTGCTTATCTGATATAGTACAGCACAAGCCCAGGTTATGATATCTGCTATTGAGAACATGACCACTGCTTATCTGATATAGTACAGCACAAGCCCAGGTTATGATGTCTGCTATTGAGAACATGACCACTGCTAATCTGATATAGTACAACACAAGCCCAGGTTATGATGTCTGCTATTGAGAACATGACCACTGCTTATCTGATATCGTACAACACAAGCCCAGGTTATGATGTCTGCTATTGAGAACATGACCACTGCTTATCTGATATAGTACAGCACAAGCCCAGGTTATGATGTCTGCTATTGAGAACATGACCACTGCTTATCTGATATAGTACAGCACAAGCCCAGGTTATGATGTCTGCTATTGAGAACATGACCACTGCTTATCTGATATAGTACAGCACAAGCCCAGGTTATGATGTCTGCTATTGAGAACATGACCACTGCTTATCTGATATAGTACAACACAAGCCCAGATTATGATGTCTGCTATTGAGAACATGACCACTGCTTATCTGATATAGTACAACACAAGCCCAGGTTATGATGTCTGCTATTGAGAACATGACCACTGCTTATCTGATATAGTACAACACAAGCCCAGATTATGATGTCTGCTATTGAGAACATGACCACTGCTTATCTGATATAGTACAGCACAAGCCCAGGTTATGATGTCTGCTATTGAGAACATGACCACTGCTTATCTGATATAGTACAGCACAAGCCCAGGTTATGATGCTGGAGAACATGACCACTGCTTATCTGATATAGTACAGCACAAGCCCAGGTTATGATGTCTGCTATTGAGAACATGACCACTGCTTATCTGATATAGTACAGCACAAGCCCAGGTTATGATGTCTGCTATTGAGAACATGACCACTGCTTATCTGATATAGTACAGCACAAGCCCAGGTTATGATGTCTGCTATTGAGAACATGACCACTGCTTATCTGATATAGTACAACACAAGCCCAGATTATGATGTCTGCTATTGAGAACATGACCACTGCTTATCTGATATAGTACAACACAAGCCCAGGTTATGATGTCTGCTATTGAGAACATGACCACTGCTTATCTGATATAGTACAACACAAGCCCAGATTATGATGTCTGCTATTGAGAACATGACCACTGCTTATCTGATATAGTACAGCACAAGCCCAGGTTATGATGTCTGCTATTGAGAACATGACCACTGCTTATCTGATATAGTACAACACAAGCCCAGATTATGATGTCTGCTATTGAGAACATGACCACTGCTTATCTGATATAGTACAACACAAGCCCAGGTTATGATGTCTGCTATTGAGAACATGACCACTGCTTATCTGATATCGTACAACACAAGCCCAGGTTATGATGTCTGCTATTGAGAACATGACCACTGCTTATCTGATATAGTACAGCACAAGCCCAGGTTATGATGTCTGCTATTGAGAACATGACCACTGCTACTCTGATATAGTACAACACAAGCCCAGGTTATGATGTCTGCTATTGAGAACATGACCACTGCTTATCTGATATCGTACAACACAAGCCCAGGTTATGATGTCTGCTATTGAGAACATGACCACTGCTTATCTGATATAGTACAGCACAAGCCCAGGTTATGATGTCTGCTATTGAGAACATGACCACTACTCTGATATAGTACAGCACAAGCCCAGGTTATGATGTCTGCTATTGAGAACATGACCACTGCTTATCTGATATCGTACAACACAAGCCCAGGTTATGATGTCTGCTATTGAGAACATGACCACTGCTTATCTGATATAGTACAGCACAAGCCCAGGTTATGATGTCTGCTATTGAGAACATGACCACTGCTTATCTGATATAGTACAGCACAAGCCCAGGTTATGGTGTCTGCTATTGAGAACATGATCACTGCTACTCTAACATGAATTGCAGCCAAGCACCTAAAAGGTGCGTGGACCCCTCAGCCTGTTTTTTTTTTAGTCAAGTAGGATCAGGGCTGCATTCCGAAAAACGTATGGGCACCCAAAACTCAAATGAAACAAAAAATGAAAGTGATAGATATAATAGACTTCGTTTTCACGTGAGTGGTGTGCTGGGATTACAGCATGCAAGAAAGTGTAGCTTTATCAGTGGCAATTTATGCATTGCACAAGTGTGATAAGTTTAATGGCTTAGAAACACACTGATTGACACTCTCCTAATCACTCGTTTTAAATAATTTCCAAGGTACAGTAACATGTTTGGTGATGAAAATTGAAGCATTATGTTGTACCAGTTAAATGTGTGGACACAAATATGGTTCATGCAAAAGTTTTAGGATAAATCATATGATGTAAAATAGAATGATTTAACAGCAAAATTGAAGAAAAATGTTGTCCTTCATTTAAGGTGACGCGAAATTCAAACTACACTTCTGAAATAAATATGTTTTGTGCAATTTAAGATAAATCATATGATGTGGACTTAGAATGATTTAATAGCAAAATTGAAGAAAAATGTTGTCCTTCATTTAAGGCGACGCGAAATTCACACTAACAGGGGTTCGATACTGCAGGGATTCCCCTGCCAGTTATTTCATATTATACTTCTGAAATAAAATATGGTTTGTGCAAAAGCTTTCTGATAAATTGATGCAGCAAAATTGAAGAAAAATATTGTCCTTCATTTAAGGCAACATGAAATTCAAACCTAACAGGGGTTCGATACTGCGGGGACCCCCTCGCCGGTTATTTTCTCTTGTACTTGGGAAATAAAATAATGTCACCAACCTGTTAGTTATTACTATAAAAGGAAAAAAAATTAGGTGATTCAGCATGTGTGTGAAAAAGCAATGTACACTGCAGGCTGAGAAGCTGTGAATAGGAAAAAGTCCAAAACTTTAACATTTATTGCCCCAGGGGTGTAAAAATCTCCCAAGGGTAGTGCATAGGTTGAACAAGTGTAGCATCATGTAAGCTCTCAGAATATATGGGAATTGGGGAGTTCCATCCAATGGTAATCTTGAATGGCCCAGGCTTTCTTGTATCAGGGAACCTTCAAAAGTCAAAATGAAACATGCAACCAAGGGTTCCCAATGGGCATAGATAACAGTGCAAAAGCCAAGCCATCAATAAACAAAATAAAAGAAATAATTAAAATTCATGAAATCATCATAGCCATCTGAAAATCTAATCACTTCATCAGTCAACATTCAGGAAGCTCTCACCAAAGTTTGGTCAGGCCTGACTTGATAGATCTGCAGATATTCAGCGGACAAGAACATGTTGATGGGCATAGATAACATTGCAAAAGCTGAGCCATCAATAAATAATAAAAAAAATAATTAAAAATCACGAAATCATCATAGCCACCTGAAAATCTAATCATTTCTTCAGTCAACATTCAGGAAGCTCTCACCAAAGTTTGGTCAGGCCCGCCTTCATAGATCTGCAGATATTCAGCGGACAAGAAAATGTTGACGGACGGACGTCCGGACGGACGTACGTACATGGCAACGACAAGACCCTACAGCCCTATGGGCTGAGGGGTAATATAGTACAACACAAGCCCAGGTTATGATGTTTGCTATTGAGAACATGACCACTGTTAATCTGATATCGTACAACACAAGCCCAGGTTATGATGTCTGCTATTGAGAACATGACCACTACTCTGATATAGTACAACACGAGCCCAGGTTATGATGTCTGCTATTGAGAACATGACCACTGTTAATCTGATATCGTACAACACAAGCCCAGGTTATGATGTCTGCTATTGAGAACATGAGCATTGCTACTCTGATATAGTACAACACAAGCCCAGGTTATGATGTCAGCTATTGAAAACATGACCACTACTCTGATATAATACAACACAAGCCCAGGTAATTATGTCTGCTATTGAGAACATGACCATTGCAACTCTGATATAGTACAACACAAGCCCAGGTTATGATGTCTGCTATTGAGAACATGACCACTACTCTGATATAGTACAACACAAGCCCAGGTAATTATGTCTGCTATTGAGAACATGACCATTGCAACTCTGATATAGTACAACACAAGCCCAGGTTATGATGTCTGCTATTGAGAACATGACCACTGCTACTCTGAGATAGTACAACACAAGCTGAGGTTATGATGTCTGCTATTGAGAACATGACCACTACTCTGATATAGTACAACACAAGCCCAGGTTATGATGTCTGCTATTGAGAACATGACCACTACTCTGATATAGTACAACACAAGCCCAGGTTATGGTGTCTGCTATTGAGAACATGACCACTACTCTGATATAGTACAACACAAGCCCAGGTAATTATGTCTGCTATTGAGAACATGACCATTGCAACTCTGATATAGTACAACACAAGCCCAGGTTATGATGTCAGCTATTGAAAACATGACCACTACTCTGATATAATACAACACAAGCCCAGGTAATTATGTCTGCTATTGAGAACATGACCATTGCAACTCTGATATAGTACAACACAAGCCCAGGTTATGATGTCTGCTATTGAGAACATGACCACTACTCTGATATAGTACAACACAAGCCCAGGTAATGATGTCTGCTATTGAGAACATGACCACTACTCTGATATAGTACAACACAAGCCCAGGTTATGATGTCTGCTATTGAGAACGTAACCATTGCTACTCTGATATAGCACAACACAAGCCCAGGTTATGATGTCTGCTATTGAGAACATGACCACTGCTACTCTGATATAGTACAGCACAAGCTCAGGTTGTGATGTCTGCTATTGAGAACATGACCACTGCTACTCTGATATAGTACAACACAAGCTCAGGTTATGATGTCTGCTATTGAGAACATGACCACTGCTACTCTGATATAGTACAACACAAGCCCAGGTAATTATGTCTGCTATTGAGAACATGACCATTGCAACTCTGATATAGTACAACACAAGCCCAGGTTATGATGTCTGCTATTGAGAACATGACCACTGCTACTCTGAGATAGTACAACACAAGCTGAGGTTATGATGTCTGCTATTGAGAACATGACCACTACTCTGATATAGTACAACACAAGCCCAGGTTATGATGTCTGCTATTGAGAACATGACCACTACTCTGATATAGTACAACACAAGCCCAGGTTATGGTGTCTGCTATTGAGAACATGACCACTGCTACTCTGATATAGTACAACACAAGCTCAGGTTATGATGTCTGCTATTGAGAACATGACCACTACTCTGATATAGTACAACACAAGCCCAGGTAATTATGTCTGCTATTGAGAACATGACCACTGCTACTCTGATATAGTACAACACAAGCTCAGGTTATGATGTCTGCTATTGAGAACATGACCCCTGCTACTCTGATATAGTACAACACAAGCCCAGGTAATTATGTCTGCTATTGAGAACATAACCACTACTCTGATATAGTACAACACAAGCCCAGGTTATGATATCTGCTATTGAGAACATGACCATTGCAACTCTGATATAGTACAACACAAGCCCAGGTAATTATCTCTGCTATTGAGAACATGACCATTGCAACTCTGAGATAGTACAACACAAGCTCAGGTTATAATGTCTGCTATTGTGAACATGACCATTGCTACTCTGATATAGTACAACACAAGCCCAGGTTATATCTGCTATTGAGAACATGACCATTGCAACTCTGATATAGTACAACACAAGCCCAGGTAATTATGTCTGCTATTGAGAACATGACCATTGCAACTCTGATATAGTACAACACAAGCCCAGGTTATGATGTCTGCTATTGAGAACATCCCCACTGCTACTCTGAGATAGTACAACACAAGCTCAGGTTATGATATCTGCTATTGAGAACATGACCACTGCTTATCTGATATAGTACAACACAAGCCCAGGTTATGATATCGGCTATTGAGAACATAACCATTGCTACTCTGATATAGTACAACACAAGCCCAGGTTATGATGTCTGCTATTGAGAACATGATCACTGCTACTCTGAGATAGTACAACACAAGCCCAAGTTATGATGTCAGCTATTGAGAACATGACCACTACTCTGATATAGTACAACACAAGCCCAGGCTATGATATCTGCTATTGAGAACATGACCACTGCTACTCTGAGATAGTACAACACAAGCTCAGGTTATGATGTCTGCTATTGAGAACATGACCATTGCTACTCTGATATAGTACAACACAAGCCCAGGTTATGATGTCTGCTATTGTGAACATGACCACTACTCTGATATAGTACAACACAAGCCCAGGTAATTATGTCTGCTATTGACAACATGACCATTGCAACTCTGATATAGTACAACACAAGCCCAGGTTATGATGTCTGCTATTGAGAACATGACCACTGCTACTCTGAGATAGTACAACACAAGCTCAGGTTATGATGTCTGCTATTGAGCACATGACCACTACTCTGATATAGTACAACACAAGCCCAGGTTATGATGTCTGCTATTGAGAACATGACCACTACTCTGATATAGTACAACACAAGCCCAGGTTATGGTGTCTGCTATTGAGAACATGACCACTGCTACTCTGATATAGTACAACACAAGCTCAGGTTATGATGTCTGCTATTGAGAACATGACCACTACTCTGATATAGTACAACAAAAGCCCAGGTAATTATGTCTGCTATTGAGAACATGACCACTGCTACTCTGATATAGTACAACACAAGCTCAGGTTATGATGTCTGCTATTGAGAACATGACCACTGCTACTCTGATATAGTACAACACAAGCCCAGGTAATTATCTCTGCTATTGAGAACATGACCATTGCTACTCTGAGATAGTACAACACAAGCTCAGGTTATGATGTCTGCTATTGAGAACATGACCACTGCTACTCTGAGATAGTACAACACAAGCTCAGGTTATGATATCTGCTATTGAGAACATGACCATTGCTACTCTGATATAGTACAACACAAGCCCAGGTTATGATGTCTGCTATTGAGAACATGACCACTGCTACTCTGATATAGTACAACACAAGCCCAGGTTATGATGTCTGCTATTGAGAACATGACCATTGCAACTCTGATATAGTACAACACAAGCCCAGGCTATGATATCTGCTATTGAGAACATGACCACTGCTACTCTGAGATAGTACAACACAAGCCCAGGTTATGATGTCTGCTATTGAGAACATGACCACTGCTACTCTGAGATAGTACAACACAAGCTCAGGTTATGATGTCTGCTATTGAGAACATGACCATTGCTACTCTGATATAGTACAACACAAGCCCAGGTTATGATGTCTGCTATTGAGAACATGACCACTACTCTGATATAGTACAACACAAGCCCAGGTTATGATGTCTGCTATTGAGAACATGACCATTGCAACTCTGATATAGTACAACACAAGCTCAGGCTATGATATCTGCTATTGAGAACATGACCACTGCTACTCTGAGATAGTACAACACAAGCCCAGGTTATGATGTCTGCTATTGAGAACATGACCACTGCTACTCTGAGATAGTACAACACAAGCTCAGGTTATGATATCTGCTATTGAGAACATGACCACTACTCTGATATAGTACAACACAAGCCCAGGTTATGATGTCTGCTATTGAGAACATGACCACTACTCTGATATAGTACAACACAAGCCCAGGTAATTATGTCTGCTATTTAGAACATGACCACTACTCTGATATAGTACAACACAAGCCCAGGTTATGATGTCTGCTATTGAGAACATGATCACTGCTACTCTGAGATAGTACAACACAAGCCCAGGTTATGATTTCAGCTATTGAGAACATGACCAGTACTCTGATATAGTACAACACAAGCCCAGGTTATGATGTCTGCTATTGAGAACATGCCCACTGCTACTCTGAGATAGTACAACACAAGCTCAGGTTATGATATCTGCTATTGAGAACATGACCACTGCTTATCTGATATAGTACAACACAAGCCCAGGTTATGATATCTGCTATTGAGAACATAACCATTGCTACTCTGATATAGTACAACACAAGCCCAGGTTATGATGTCTGCTATTGAGAACATGATCACTGCTACTCTGAGATAGTACAACACAAGCCCAAGTTATGATGTCTGCTATTGAGAACATGACCACTACTCTGATATAGTACAACACAAGCCCAGGCTATGATATCTGCTATTGAGAACATGACCACTGCTACTCTGAGATAGTACAACACAAGCCCAGGTTATGATGTCTGCTATTGAGAATATGACCACTGCTACTCTGAGATAGTACAACACAAGCTCAGGTTATGATGTCTGCTATTGAGAACATGACCATTGCTACTCTGATATAGTACAACACAAGCCCAGGTTATGATGTCTGCTATTGAGAACATGACCACTACTCTGATATAGTACAACACAAGCCCAGGTTATGATGTCTGCTATTGAGAACATGACCATTGCAACTCTGATATAGTACAACACAAGCTCAGGCTATGATATCTGCTATTGAGAACATGACCACTGCTACTCTGAGATAGTACAACACAAGCCCAGGTTATGATGTCTGCTATTGAGAACATGACCACTGCTACTCTGAGATAGTACAATACAAGCCCAGGTTATGATGTCTGCTATTGAAAACATGACCACTACTCTGATATAGTACAACACAAGCCCAGGTTATGATGTCTGCTATTGAGAACATGACCACTGCTACTCTGAGATAGTACAACACAAGCCCAGGTTATGATGTCTGCTATTGAGAACATGACCACTGCTACTCTGAGATAGTACAACACAAGCTCAGGTTATGATATCTGCTATTGAGAACATGACCACTACTCTGATATAGTACAACACAAGCCCAGGTTATGATGTCTGCTATTGAGAACATGACCACTACTCTGATATAGTACAACACAAGCCCAGGTAATTATGTCTGCTATTTAGAACATGACCACTACTCTGATATAGTACAACACAAGCCCAGGTTATGATGTCAGCTATTGAGAACATGACCACTACTCTGATATAGTACAACACAAGCCCAGGTTATGATGTCAGCTATTGAGAACATGACCACTACTCTGATATAGTACAACACAAGCCCAGGTTATGATGTCTGCTATTGAGAACATGACCACTACTCTGATATAGTACAACACAAGCCCAGGTAATTATGTCTGCTATTTAGAACATGACCACTACTCTGATATAGTACAACACAAGCCCAGGTTATGATGTCTGCTATTGAGAACATGACCACTACTCTGATATAGTACAACACAAGCCCAGGTAATTATGTCTGCTATTTAGAACATGACCACTACTCTGATATAGTACAACACAAGCCCAGGTTATGATGT
>JAVTVY010019553.1:0-76952 GCA_036873755.1 Hanleya hanleyi | reverse complement strand
GACGTTCCCGAGAGTCCGTACGACCGGCCTACCAATCCGATGGATGGAGCCACCAGACATTTTCGGTTGTCGGACATTCTCCACTGCCAGTCCGCCCGGAAGAAATGCGCGCACATTCTGTTTGCGTTTTCTGCAAGAAGAATGGAGAAACCCTGTCCGTCTACGGTGGGCACGTGCTGAGAGATTCCATGGGAACAGTTACCTGTCCTGTCCTCCGTCGGTACACTTGTCCCATCTGTGGGTCAACCGGGGACAAGGCGCACACCGTCAGGTATTGTCCATACAAACCCAACAGTCTGCCTTGAGGTAAACACAACTCTTTTGGGCATTCTATATACACCTGGGCAGCGGATAGCTCGATGTCCGGCCATGTCGATCGTTCGTTGTCTACGAAACCTTTCATTCAGCCCCGACATATTGATAGAAAACCAGAGCATGTTGGAGCCCAAGCAGAAGAAGATATCCGGTGATACTGGAAGAGCGGAAATCTGGACTAGCAGACCCAGGAATCAACTGTTTCTCCAATTATCGTGTTCGACATCGACTCACAAATGATCGGAAGGAAATATATCTGACAATGATAGATCCGAACACTCGCTGACAGCTCCAGATACTAAATGCAGGCCCATGCTACACATAACTATGTTTATTATGTGTATGTTCATGAATTGTCGAAAGACATTGAAAATAACTCTTGTATATATATCGAGAAGGAAACATTTTTGATAACTGTCAAACCACGGGATGTTTCCCTAAACAATGGATGACGCTTACTCTTGCCAAAAGCCTACATTTGCATGAAGATATAGGGCTTCTTTCATATATAATTGTCAGTAATAAACTCGTGTCGGTTTGCACATCCGACCAGGCTGCCATACTATAAAGTCTACGAAACTTCTTACTGTCATTCACTGCATTTTTCTGCATGATCCTATCAGACTTTTGTATATATTGATATATTTGATGTTAATGGGGTATAACCATGCTGAATAATGTAAATAAATACGGTTCCTATATTCTCGTAATCTTGTCTTCTGGACTTAATTTTTATCCACAATCTATTAGTGCATCACAGACAGTGCTGTGGCACAAAATGACATTCATTGAATTCCATAAATATTGGAAACTGTTGACAAGACAAATGGCTGTCTTACTGTCATTCACTGCATTTATCTGCATGATCCTATCAGACTTCTGTATATATTGATATATTTGATGTTAATGGGGTATAACCATGTTGAAGAATGTAAATAAATACGGTTCCTATATTCTCGTAATCTTGTCTTCTGGCCTTAATTTTTATCCACAATCTATTAGTGCATCACAGACAGTGCTGTGGTACAAAATGACATTCATTGAATTCCATAAATATTGGAAACTGTTGACAAGACAAATGGCTATGCTTTAGAAAACGGGAGTCTTGTAACCCGTAGAATCTTTACTTTTCTGAGCTGGACTATATAATAGTGTTACCAGCTCTATTATCACACGATAAGCTTATTGAAATGGCAAACGTTTCTGGATTTCCCTTACTTTGACTTTCCTTGAAGGAAAGGGAGTTATTGCATCTATTCGGGCTGTCGAAGAATTGATGTTCGTACACAGAAAAAAAATCGCTAAATTCAAGAAACATTCCCAGACGATTAGACCAGCGGAATATTCTTCAACATAACTGAGGAATATTCCTTGCCATGTTAAGGAATTTCCTTAACATGCTACGGAATATTCATTATTGAATTTTAAGGAATATTCCGCTGGTGTAATAGTGTGGGAATATTCCTTAAATTTTAAGGGGTGTTTTTTTTTGTCGTGTATCAGTACACTGGGCTCCTTTACGATTGGTTGTTATTCCGATAATGTGCTGGTAGCTGAGAACCACCGAGTGAGTCCGAAGTATCATATGTAAATTTCACGTAAATCCTCTTAGTAATTAAGAAACTCCGGCAACATTTACGGCAAGGGGCATTTCAGGGGAAGTTGTAAAAATCGGCTGTGTTTTCATAAGTGTTAACCCTATCTTATAATTACCTGCTCCATTTTGATATAAAGGTGAACTCGCCTTAACGTCTTTTTCTCTATATATTTCCTCCTTGATAATTTCTTTGTGAAGTGCCGTGTTTTACGGGAATAATGCACTTTATCTAGGAAATAGAGTGGTGTTTATTTCCGGCTAACCAACTATAGGGCGCCGTCATTAAAAAGGTCAGAGTTGAGGTAAAATTACGCCAGAATTGAGGCAGAATGACGTTGGGGTTGAGTGAAAGTAACGTTAGCGTTGTGGTGAAGAACATGTGACGCTATCAATGACGTCGTCTCTGGAAATAGACGAAAACATCACTTTGGTACCTCACATGGACGCCATTTTGAATTCACCCATGATCAGCTGCTCTTGGGATTATGCAAACACAGTCTAAATGACTCAAATATAAGCTACAAATTATCAAGTTTCAGATCTCTGTTGTTTTGTTTTTTTCGTTTCCGAGCAAGAGAGAAAACTTTACTAGCGGGGACAGAAGCCGTGCCCTCCCCCCCCCCTCCCGCCCTCCCACACGCACATACACAGCTTCAGTTCGCCTCTGGAAAACAGACAACAGACCTCCCTGTATATTAGTCTAAAACTACATACCGGTGTTGTTGATTAGCACTCGCCGCCCTTCAGGTGGATTCGAAAATACCAAACCACACTGCGTTCACTGCTTTGTTGAGAACGTAAATTGTATTCCGGGACAAGTTCTTTTCAGCGATCAAGGCTAATCACGTGGATGTCGTTGTTGTTCTAGAATTCTGGGTTGCCATTGTCATAATTTTTTCGAGAATAAATCTCAACGTCGACAGCATGCGGAACCCACTAAAACCTAGCCATGATATTATCCAATAATAACACAACTGAGCATTTAATGCGAGATATTCTTACCACGAACATCGGCCTTTGGGGGAACAGGCGTCATTTAGTGCATTTTAACCTACAACCATAGCATCCGGGAATTATTGGTCTGCTTTCAGTAAAGTAAGTTTGTTAAATAAAATCAGGTCTTTCAACAAAGTCATGGATAGGGAAAATAGTTAGTTCCTTTTAACTTACAAATGCCAAAAATGTGTAATAAAGGAATTCTGGTCTGAGATGGCCATCTTCGAAGCTCATTTGAAATACCACTTTTTTTAGAAATTAGTATAAATCAAAATCAAATTATTTCTAATTGATTTGATGAATACTTTTTGTGATTTAATATGTTAATCAAGACATTCGGTGGACCTCGTCTCTTTTACTCAACCATTAATGTTTTTAATTATATGGATATATAGAATGAAAACATGATTTTATTTTTATATTATCACTATTCTTTCTACTTAAAGTTATCGTTACACCGTTTCTTACTTTTGTCTGGCGAGAATAATGCATAGACGCCATGGTGTCCACCTTTTGTCTGTCCATCATAATTGCACCCACATGCATTTCGCTTTTGATGGTATCCTCATCAGGGGCGTCGTTAGGGGGGGGGGGTCGTCAGGTGCGAACGACCCCCCCTTGGGCGCGCCAAAAAAAAAAACCAGAAGAAAAAGCAAAAACAAAAAAAAACAAAAAACAAACAAAGAGAAAACAAAAACAAAACAAAAAAGCAAAAGGGAAAAGAAAGAAATAGAAAAATGTCCGTCTCCAGGCTCGTAAGCATGCTCCGTTCCAGTATAGTGACGCGTCAGTTCGCTCAACAATGGGTTTACCACGACTTTCTGGTCATAAAGTGGATTATGAAAGAGCTGCAGCTCTGTTCATGAGACTCCACCCTCGACGGATACAGCAAACCCTCGACGGATAAAGCTGGCGAATTTACTATTCAATTAATCATTAACACTAAGTCGTGTGTTTTTTTCCTTCTGCTCGATGCGTGTGGATATTATAATGAAGCATCGGCAGCCTCGGTCTACCGTGGGCGAAGTGCAAAACTGGCAATAAACTGAAAGCTGTATACGCATAAGCTTTGCTGAAGGCTATACTACATTCGTGATATTTCATTTCCGAAAAATATATCAGTTTAATTTTTTTTTCTAGTCAGTATTTTACCATAGCCACGTTTTAATGACTGATATTAGTTTCAATTTCCTAGTCAGTATTTCACCATGGCCACGAGATATAGTCCATGATACATAGTTTGATATTCTACACAATATTATTATGATATTTTCAGCAAAAGTTTAATGTTCACAGTCATGAAATGACATATGGATCGGAAAGTGATATGATGATGTTTAGTTTAATCATTTTAACATGGTTACAGTGGCGTCGGAAGCGGAGGGGCCAGGGAGCCCCCCCCCTCCCCCACTTTTGATTTAGGGGGGCCCGAATATCTTTTGGCCACCCACATTTCAGCATCCCTAACTGACCATGTCCCCACATAAAAATTACAGATAGAGTGCCAGGACGTGTAGTGGTGTGTTATAGGCCCGTTTTGTTTGTGTTAAACCAGGAAGTCAAATGGAGTCCGCCATATTCTTCAATATCGATGCGGGTTTATGCGAAACAAATGTGAAAATAGAACCATAAATCTATATACATTGTGTTTCAGATTTCCAGGAAAACGAGTGAAACGCATTTCCGGCAACCGGAGACCCCGGAGCTTCCTGGCCTAGGCGGCCCCTGGACCCTCGCCTGTCAGGCTGTGAGGATCGCTCATTCTAGCTTTGTGTAAATGAATCGCTATCATATTGGTTCTGTTGTTTTTTTATGTGATAAATATAACTAAAAAGTCAAATGGATTCAGGCATGAAGTATGATTTTTTCAATATCGATGAGTGCTTATAAATGCGAAACATCTGGAAAATAGAACCATAAATCTGCATACATTACGTTCGAATTTATTTTTGGGAAAACTCTAGAACGCGTCTCTGGAGATCTGGAACTTCGGAGCTTTCGGGGCCTAAACGGCTCGTGGACCCTCGCCTGTTGGGCTGTGAGAATTTCCTTGGTTTATCTTTGTGTGAATGAATCGTATCTGTAGGCATATTGGTTTCCCTCCCAAGAACTATAAGTCATCGTGTTGTATGTTTGAAATATAACTAGAACGTGAAATGGATGAAGGCATGAGGTGCGATGTTTTCAATATCGATGCATGCTTATAATTGCGGGAAAAAAATCGTGAAAATAGAATCATAAATGTGCATGCAGTATGATCAGTTTTATTTCCGGAAAAACGTTCAGAACGCATCTCCAGCAATCTAGGATCACGGAGCTTCCGGGGCCTAGGCGGCCCCTGGACCCCCACCTGTTGGGCTGTGATAGTGGTCACCCACTTTCAGTACTCCGGCTTTCTCCACCACCAAACTGACTGTCACCATATATGAGTGAAACAAACTTGAGTGTGACATTAAGCCAAATTCCCCTCCCTCCCCCACTTTCAATTACGTTCCGACGCCACTGGGTTAGCCTACAAGGTATATCGGCCCAAAGTATTATTATTGTGTTTTCAAGATGACAAGAGAATAAAATAAAATACTGATATTTGACAAATGACGTGTTAGTTTAATTGTTGGAAATCGCTCAAAATGCATCTCAGCCCATCTAAGGTCTCAGAGCTGTATAATATAACCTTAAATCTGCATACATCATGTTCAGATTTAATTCCGGGAAAACGCTTAGAACGCATCTCCGGCGATCTAGGACCCCGGAGCTTCCGGGGCCTAGGTGGCCCCTGGACCCTCGCCTAAAGTTCTATGATAATCGACCCCCCTTTGAAAAATCCTAGCGACGCCCATGCTCATGACCAACCAGAAATGCACTATTGTATATTCTGTTTTGGATTCACATTTGGAAATTTACTTGTCAGCCTGGTAGAATCTGATATTATATCGATAGAAATTATATCGTATCAACAATCGAACATAAATTTTACATGAGGATACTCGTAATGAGATTATTCAGTGTTGACGTCATTGCATCGCCGTTAAGCCCTATTAGAAACTCGGATTTATTTACATTACATTTTCGCGGAAAAGATCGACTTTATCCAGAGAGTTAGTTGGTTCGTTAGGAAAGGCGATTTATTACTGTTATCATTATTCAGCAAATATATAGCCATACGGATTTTTAACATTTAGTGGTTTGTGGCCTTCGAGATCATATGTTAATGCCAACGCGGATACAAATCACCAAGCGAAAAAAAAACATTATGACGCGCACTATATTTGAACTGAGAACGTATAAGAATTCAATAGAATGACAATATTTTCAGATTAGGCATATCGATATTCAACTCTACAATCGAATTCTTTGCATCATTTATTTCAAATTCATGGCAAACTTGGATATAAAATTCGCATTGTTCCTCGGGACAGCTTGGAATAAGCCTGTATAGATTTTTCAGTATAGTGTTAATGAGCTTGAACGATTAAAGGTCGTCGGAGGTGTGAAATATTTGAGACAATATGGTACCAGTACTTTTTCATTTATTATATCAGAAGGTGGTAAGTCTATACAAAACATTATCATAAATCATTTCATGGTTCATTCCTTTAACAAAATATTAACGTCTGAAATGTTTTGATAGCCTCTTGTTCTAATTCTGCAGGAGACAAGATTGACCCATTTCCTGTCGACAATCTGCCTTTCCTTTAAATAGCAGAATAACTCTGATGTTGGGCACAGTTGTATTTGGTCTTCTGGACATAATCAATTATACCTGCTCATTGAGAATTTACAAATATACACCAAATCGCCACTTCAATGGATAACGCCCGAAGCTACGATCTATTCAGCTCTCATCAGATGGACTTCACTTCGATATTCCGATTTGCCAGGAAAGAAGCTGATTCATGTATGTCGGGCAGTCAGGTTAGCCCGCCATCATCAGAACCCCCAGTCTTCAACACCTGGTCCTGGATGTTAACTGACGAAGACATTTCTGCCTCGAGAAATAAGGAAGCAACGAGTCCATCGAACATTGCAAGCCCGTATGGGGGATTCTGGACACAGGACAATACAGACACCAGACACTGCGTTCACTGCTTTGAGAACGTAAATTGTATTCCGGGACAAGTTCTTTTCAGCGATCAAGGCTACTCACGTGGATGTCGTTGTTGTTCTAGAATTCTGGGTTGCCATTGTCATAATTTTTTCGAGAATAAATCTCAACGTCGACAGCATGCGGAACCCGCTAAAACCTAGCCATGATATTATCCAATAATAACACAACTGAGCATTTAATGCGAGATATTCACACCACGAACATCGGCCTTTGGGGGAACAGGCGTCATTTAGTGCATTTTAACCTACAACCATAGCATCCGGGAATTATTGGTCTGCTTTCAGTAAAGTAAGTTTGTTAAATAAAATCAGGTCTTTCAACAAAGTCATGGATAGGGAAAATAGTTAGTTCCTTTTAACCTACAAATGCCAAAAATGTGTAATAAAGGAATTCTGGTCTGAGATGGTCATCTTCGAAGCTCATTTGAAATACCACTTTTTTTAGAAATTAGTATAAATCAAAATCAAATTATTTCTAATTGATTTGATGAATACTTTTTGTGATTTAATATGTTAATCAAGACATTCGGTGGACCTCGTCTCTTTTACTCAACCATTAATGTTTTTAATTATATGGATATATAGAATGAAAACATGATTTTATTTTTATATTATCACTATTCTTTCTACTTAAAGTTATCGTTACACCGTTTCTTACTTTTGTCTGGCGAGAATAATGCATAGACGCCATGGTGTCCACCTTTTGTCTGTCCATCATAATTGCACCCACATGCATTTCGCTTTTGATGGTATCCTCATGACCAACCAGAAATGCACTATTGTATATTCTGTTTTGGATTCACATTTGGAAATTTACTTGTCAGCCTGGTAGAATCTGATATTATATCGATAGAAATTATATCGTATCAACAATCGAACATAAATTTTACATGAGGATACTCGTAATGAGATTATTCAGTGTTGACGTCATTGCATCGCCGTTAAGCCCTATTAGAAACTCGGATTTATTTACATTACGTTTACGCGGAAAAGATCGACTTTATCCAGAGAGTTAGTTGGTTCGTTAGGAAAGGCGATTTATTACTGTTATCATTATTCAGCAAATATATAGCCATACGGATTTTTAATATTTAGTGGTTTGTGGCCTTCGAGATCATATGTTAATGCCAACGCGGATACAAATCACCAAGCGAAAAAAAAACATTATGACGCGCACTATATTTGAACTGAGAACGTATAAGAATTCAATAGAATGACAATATTTTCAGATTAGGCATATCGATATTCAACTCTACAATCGAATTCTTTGCATCATTTATTTCAAATTCATGGCAAACTTGGATATAAAATTCGCATTGTTCCTCGGGACAGCTTGGAATAAGCCTGTATAGTCTTTTCAGTATAGTGTTAATGAGCTTGAACGATTAAAGGTCGTCGGAGGTGTGAAATATTTGAGACAATATGGTACCAGTACTTTTTCATTTATTATATCAGAAGGTGGTAAGTCTATACAAAACATTATCATAAATCATTTCATGGTTCATCCCTTTAACAAAATATTAATTGAGCACGTCTGATATGTTTTGATAGCCTCTTGTTCTAATTCTGCAGGAGACAAGATTGACCCATTTCCTGTCGACAATCTGCCTTTCCTTTAAATAGCAGAATAACTCTGATGTTGGGCACAGTTGTATTTGGTCTTCTGGACATAATCAATTATACCTGCTCATTGAGAATTTACAAATATACACCAAATCGCCACTTCAATGGATAACGCCCGAAGCTACGATCTATTCAGCTCTCATCAGATGGACTTCACTTCGATATTCCGATTTGCCAGGAAAGAAGCTGATTCATGTATGTCGGGCAGTCAGGTTAGCCCGCCATCATCAGAACCCCCAGTCTTCAACACCTGGTCCTGGATGTTAACTGACGAAGACATTTCTGCCTCGAGAAATAAGGAAGCAACGAGTCCATCGAACATTGCAAGCCCGTATGGGGGATTCTGGACACAGGACAATACAGACACCAGACGTTCCCGAGAGTCCGTACGACCGGCCTACCAATCCGATGGATGGAGCCACCAGACATTTTCGGTTGTCGGACATTCTCCACTGCCAGTCCGCCCGGAAGAAATGCGCGCACATTCTGTTTGCGTTTTCTGCAAGAAGAATGGAGAAACCCTGTCCGTCTACGGTGGGCACGTGCTGAGAGATTCCATGGGAACAGTTACCTGCCCTGTCCTCCGTCGGTACACTTGTCCCATCTGTGGGTCAACCGGGGACAAGGCGCACACCGTCAGGTATTGTCCATACAAACCCAACAGTCTGCCTTGAGGTAAACACAACTCATTTGGGCATTCTATATACACCTGGGCAGCGGATAGCTCGATGTCCGGCCATGTCGATCGTTCGTTGTCTACGAAACCTTTCATTCAGCCCCGACATATTGATAGAAAACCAGAGCATGTTGGAGCCCAAGCAGAAGAAGATATCCGGTGATACTGGAAGAGCGGAAATCTGGACTAGCAGACCCAGGAATCAACTGTTTCTCCAATTATCGTGTTCGACATCGACTCACAAATCATCGGAAGGAAATATATCTGACAATGATAGATCCGAACACTCGCTGACAGCTCCAGATACTAAATGCAGGCCCATGCTACACATAACTATGTTTATTATGTGTATGTTCATGAATTGTCGAAAGACATTGAAAATAACTCTTGTATATATATCGAGAAGGAAACATTTTTGATAACTGTCAAACCACGGGATGTTTCCCTAAACAATGGATGACGCTTACTCTTGCCAAAAGCCTACATTTGCATGAAGATATAGGGCTTCTTTCATATATAATTGTCAGGAATAAACTCGTGTCGGTTTGCACATCCGACCAGGCTGCCATACTATAAAGTCTACGAAACTTCTTACTGTCATTCACTGCATTTTTCTGCATGATCCTATCAGACTTTTGTATATATTGATATATTTGATGTTAATGGGGTATAACCATGTTGAATAATGTAAATAAATACGGTTCCTATATTCTCGTAATCTTGTCTTCTGGACTTAATTTTTATCCACAATCTATTAGTGCATCACAGACAGTGCTGTGGCACAAAATGACATTCATTGAATTCCATAAATATTGGAAACTGTTGACAAGACAAATGGCTGTCTTACTGTCATTCACTGCATTTATCTGCATGATCCTATCAGACTTTTGTATATATTGATATATTTGATGTTAATGGGGTATAACCATGTTGAAGAATGTAAATAAATACGGTTCCTATATTCTCGTAATCTTGTCTTCTGGCCTTAATTTTTATCCACAATCTATTAGTGCATCACAGACAGTGCTGTGGCACAAAATGACATTCATTGAATTCCATAAATATTGGAAACTGTTGACAAGACAAATGGCTATGCTTTAGAAAACGGGAGTCTTGTAACCCGTAGAATCTTTACTTTTCTGAGCTGGACTATATAATAGTGTTACCAGCTCTATTATCACACGATAAGCTTATTGAAATGGCAAACGTTTCTGGATTTCCCTTACTTTGACTTTCCTTGAAGGAAAGGGAGTTATTGCATCTATCCGACCAGGCTGCCATACTATAAAGTCTACGAAACTTCGTACTCTCATGCTGCATTTATCTCCATGATCCTATCAGACTTTTGTATATATTGATATATTTGATGTTGATGGATTATAACCATGTTGAATATTGTAAATAAATACCGGTCGTTCCTATATTCACACAATCTTGTCTCCTGGCCTTCGTTTTTATTCACAATCTATTATCGCATAAAAGTAAGACATTGCTGTATCATAAATTGAATTCCCTGAATATTGGGGATATTTGAGAAGACAAAAATGGCATGTTTCAGTATAGGAGTCTATAACCCCTATTATTGAAATGGCAAACATTTGTGGATTTCCCCTTACTTTCACTTACCTGGGAGGAAAGATCACCTATTCGGCCTGTCGAGCAATGTTCGTATCGGTATCCTGAATATATCGAACTATGGGACAGGCAGCCTATACGATTGGTTCATATTCAGATAATATGCTGGTAGCTAGAAAACGCTGAGCCCGAAATATCCTCTGTAATTTTCATGTAAATCCTCCGAGTTATTAAAGAGTACTGACAATATTTACGGCGGGTGGCATTTCAGTATTGTCTTCAACAGGAAGTAGTAAAAAAGTGCCTTGTTTCAGTCAAATTAGGACTGGTCGACGCCGTGCTTGCATACAAGCAATGTGTATCAGCCGTATAGAGTACGATGAATATGAGAAGCAGCAAAGTATCAAAGCTTCAGCGCGCCTTTGCTTTAGAAAACTTACCTCCCTGTATTTTAGTCTAAAACACGCCAGTGCTGGAAATACCACGCCACACTGCGTTCACTGATTTGTTGAGAACGCAAATTGTATTCTGGGACGAGTTCTTTTCATCAGTCATGGCTAATCACGTGGACGTCGCTGTTGTTCTAAAATTCTGGGTTGTCATAGTCATAAATTTTTGATGTCATTGAGAATAAATCTCAACGTCGACAACATGCGGAACCCACTAAAACCTAGCCATGATATTATCCAATAATAACACAACTGAGCATTTAATGCGGGATATTCTTACCACGAACATCGGCCTTTGGGGGAACAGGCGTCATTTAGTGCATTTTAACCTACAACCATAGCATCCGGGAATTATTGGTCTGCTTTCATTAAAGTAAGTTTGTTAAATAAAATCAGGTCTTTCAACAAAGTCATGGATAGGGAAAATAGTTAGTTCCTTTTAACCTACAAATGCCAAAAATGTGTACATGTATTAAAGAAAATCAAATTATGTCTAATTGATTAGATGAATGCTAGACACTTCCCCCCCAAACCATTTTCCTCCCCGACATTTCCCCCCAAAAAAGACATTTCCCCCCCCCCAAATTTTGAGTCACTTCCCCCCCAGTTTTGCCATTTCCCCCCCTAAAAAAATATGATATTCTATGGTACACATATGCATACTCGACATTAGTGTCAAGTAGTTTGGCAGTGTTCTCAGGGGGGAATACAAAAGAAGAAGACACACACAGTTGTTGAATCATAATATGCACCTTCAATTTATTAATGAGTTTTGGAAAGGGAAATTTAACAGACAAAAATAATAGTAGCCAAGCCCTGTTTAATTGTTTAATTGTTCCAGTGCTCGGAAACTAAATTTTTAATCCTAACATTGAAGCACTTCTATTTATAATTTTTATTTCATTTTTTCACCAAATGTTAGAGGAAATAGTGAATATTTGAATGAAGAAATAAAAAAAAATGACCAATTTTGACCCTCCAAGGGGTAGCTATCCTTAAAGGTTCATATTATTTGACAAGTAATGTTGGGTATGCATATGTGTACCATAGAATATCATATTTTTTTTAGGGGTGAAATGGCAAAACTGGGGGGGAAGTGACTCAAAATTTTGGGGGGGGAAATGGTTTTTTGGGGGGGAAGTGACTGGGGGGGAAATGGTTTGGGGGGGAAGTGTCCTGCACCCGATTAGAATACATGTTTTTGTGATAGAATAATGTAAATAAATACCGGTCGTTCCTATATTCTCACAATCTTGTCTCCTGGCCTTCGTTTTTATTCACAATCTATTATCGCATCAAAGTAAGACATTTCTGTAGAATAAAATGACATGAATTGAATTCCCTGAATATTGGGGATATTTGAGAAGGCAAATGGCACGTTTCAATATAGGAGTCTTATAACCCCTAGTATCTTTACTTTTTTAAGCTGGGCTATAATATTGTTACCAGCGATGTTATCACATGATAAGCTTTATTATTGGAATGGCAAACATTTGTGAATTTCCTTTACTTTGACTTTCCTAGGGGAAAAGAGCACCTATTCGGCCTATCGATCAATGTTCATATCGGTACCTTGGATATATAGAACTATGGGGCAGGCTGCCTCCATGATTGGTTCATTTTCAGACAATGTGCTGGTGGCTGAAAACCACTGAGCCCGAAATATCCTCTGTACTTTTCATGTAGATCAACAAGATCAGTGCAGCGGTTAACGAGTACTGACAATATTTATGGCATTTGGCATTTCAGTATTGTTTTAAACGCGGAATTAGTAAAAATTTGCCTTGTTTCCGGTGGCTAGATTGGGATGTATTTTCATTCACTCGAGTGGGAATTTTCATCCCATGATCAAGTTAAATGGGATCCTCTTATTCCCAAAATTCATCCCATACCATACCATGGGATGTTTCCAGTACTCATTCTTCAATCCCTTGGTAAAATATTGGATTAACGGATACCATACCATGGGATGTTCTCAGTACTCCTCTTTTAATCTCATATGATATGGGATTAAAGGTTATCATAAAATAGGATGTTCTCAGTACTCCTTTTATCTCATAGAATGATATTGCAATAAAAGATACCATGCCAAGGCATGTCCTCAGTAATTCTCCTTTAATCCCATGGTGCGATATTGGGTTAAAGGATACCATAGAATGGGATGTTCTCAGTAATCCTTCTTCAATCCCATGGTATGATATTGGATAAAGGATACAAACCATGGGATGTTCTCAGTACTCTTCCTTTAATCCCATGGTATTATATGGGATTGAAGGATACCATACTGTGGAAAGTATACCATACAATGGGATGTTCTCAGTATTCGTCCTTTAATACTATGGTATTGGAATAAAAAATACATACCATGGGATGTTGTTAGTACTCCTTCAATCTCATGGTATGATATTGGAATAAAGTATACCATACCTTGGGATGTTCTCAATACCCCTCCTTCAATCTCATGGTATGATATTGGAATAAAGGATACCATATCATGGGGTGTTCTCAGTACTCCTTAAATCCCATGGTATGATATCGGAATAAAGGACACCATACCATGGGATGTTCTCAGTATTCCTCCTAAAATCCCATGGTATGATATTGGAATAAAGTATACCATACCATGGGATATTCTCAATACTCCTCCTTTAATCCCATGGATACCATACCATGGGATGTTCTCAGTACTCCTCCCTCAATCCTATGGTATGAGATTGGATTAAAGGATACCATGCCATGGATGTTCTCAGTACTCCTTTAATCTCATGGTATGATATGAGATTAAAGGATACCATACCATGTGATGTTCTCAGTACTCATTTAAACGATACCATGGGATGGTCTCAGTACTCCTAAAGGATATCATACCATGGGATGTTCTCAGTACTTCTGCTTTAATTCCATCACATGATGTGGGATGAAATGTCGCATAGAAGGGGACAAAACCATCTCTTGCAGGTATCCAGCCAATAAATTAATATTTGCAATAAATGAAGTAAACAACAAGCCATTTGCTCATTTATAGCAATTTTATTCAATTTCAATGACATTTATTTTATTTACTCACCCATAGCCAGATGTCCTGACTGAATCTATTAAGTTCACTGAGATGAGAAAAATTAATATTTTTAGAGCATTTTTTTTTTCTGTTCCAATTTGAAATCTTAAGCAAAATTAAGTGAACAACATCCATCTAGTCATTGGATATACATGTAAAATGGAAGTGTACCTTTTTCAAAATCATTAATTTTTTTCATAATGATTTAACAGCTAGTAAGCACACAGGACAGACAGTGCGATACAACTCCAAAACAGGGAACGTTCCCAAATTGGGAAATATATTTCCTGAACAGGAAAACTTTCCAAAACAAGGAACATTCCCAAATTGGGAAACATATTTGCTGAACAGGAAATCTTCGGCAAATATGGTTGTTCATTCATAAATTGCAACAAAAAAAAATAATTTTCAAAATTAGGCTCTACAGACACTGATCACAATGGATCCTCAGAGAGCCCAATCTGTTTGGTACTTTAATCTACCTCCTGTGCCAGACAAACATGGTATGGTACATGCTGCCAAAGCTGGAGGGCGGAATACCTCGGACTAACAATGGCTAATGATCAAGACACTGATCATGTGATAGCAGGGTCAATGCGAGCTATCTTTGTGTGGATGGTCAATGTGCAGAGAAGTGCAGTGACTGAGAAAATTAGGATCCAAGTTTCATAATTGAAACCATAATGAGAAAAAATAATCATTCTGTATTATGAAACAATACTAAACTTGCTTATTTAGATGACATTTGAGTATAATATTTGTGTTGTTTGCAATTTACGAATGAACAACCATATTTGCCAAAGTTTTCCTGTTCAGGAAATATGTTTCCCAATTTGGAGTTGTACCATACTGACAGAAGCAATGAAAAAAGGGTCTAAACCCGAGTCATTCAAACACACATTTAGACATGGAGAACCGCTTGGACCAAAAAGATTCCCTAGCAGTGGAGATTCCACTGCACATCACCAGTCTTAGGTTGAATGGCTTTTTGGTCTTAGGGGGACTGTCTAAATGTGTTTGAATGACTTGATTTAGACCTTTTTTTTCATGAAATAGCACATGCTGTGGATTTCAACTTCAAGTCATAACTATAATCACAATGCAATCGAGCTAGAACTTTCACATATTGAGTAAATATATTTTCTATATTTTTAGGAAATTTATTTTTTTCGATTTCAACCGCACCACTTATAGGCCAAAAACAGCCTTATCGTACCATCTCCAAAATTTCCAGATTACTTCAGGTGAAAACATTCTTTCTGAAATTTGGGGGCTGAAATCTGAAGAGCATGTATATTTCGACCGTTTGGTAGCAAGCTTTCTTATCAAGCTCATCAGTTTTAAAGTCCTATAACTTAATTGGTGTAATTCATCAACACCTGTGTACAATTACACACATTTAATGAAATAGTTATTTACATGATAATTTCATGTATTTACATGTACATTTAGAATAGACAAATATCCAATAACAATAATGACTAAATACTCGTTTGTATTTAACCAATCAACCACACAAATAAATCCTTTTTAACAATGATACGATTTTCCTTAGCATGCTTAATATCAACATGGCAAACATTGACTCATGAAGTAGATTCTGACCAGTAATGTTACGGTAATTCCCCTAATAATTCAATCACAGAAAGTTCAGTTTTCAACTCTGTTATTCATACACAGAGAAAAAGTAACATTTCCTATTCTTCATTCAAATTGAAGAAAAATCATATAACAAAATGTGACACTTTGTAGCTGATGCCATGAAGAATATTGCCAGATATAAGCCATTTTTGCTCACTTCCGGTGATCGAATTACTAGAAAAATTCAAAGTATAAAAATATGGATATTGGAAAGTAGGTCTACATGTACCTGTTACATGCTAAACATACTGGGCTTTTCCCAGTAAAAGTTTGGATGACTGGATTGACTCTGTGCAATGATGAATGACCTTTCTGGTTCGAATTTTTTAGATTTTGGGCTATATCACTAAATTTAGCCGAAATTATCGATTATTATGCAAGCATAACGGTACTTTCTTTAAACTGTTTATTAATTGGCATATGTTTATGTTAAAATAATTTTTAGCACAAAAAATCAGAGGATATTTCAGGTACCGACATGCCACCAAACAAGCAAGTCCCACTGACAATGCATGGAGGGCAGGGACCCCATGGCTGCAAATTAGTGCATCTAATTCATGTAGTGCCAATTGCCAAAACTGAACCAAAGAGCTGAATGAGTATTTCCTTGATAAATTTCAGGTATTTTGAACATTTGTGCGCTCAAAAAATTCCCTGCCCAAAATTTCAGGTGAAAAATTGTTGATTTTTTTTTCAACGTTGATTTATTTTTACCAAAAACAATAGTCTAGATGACTAAAATTTTGAACACTGAGGAGTTTCAACTTCCTTTTCAAATGGGTAAAATTGTCAATATCCATAAACGCTGTGCGTGGAACAGCAGGAAGTGTCCAAAATAGCACTACTTGTAGAGAAAGTACATAAAACGATGAAGTGTGTCACAATGTGGAAAAAAATCCGAAGTAATGCGATAATTATTTATCTTTCTTTGGTTCTCAAGCAATCTGATGTCATCTTAGATGTGTGCATCATTTCTTTTTATTTCAATTTTTGGCAAAAATATAAAACAAAGCCTTTTGCGTCGTCAGAAAAATGTGGACGTATTGAACAGCATGAGAAAAATTTCCACTTAATTATCTCCCCTGAAAGATTTGAGAACATAACTACATCCTCTTAAAATCAACAACAAAGCATTCTGTTTATAGGTGGCATGAGGCATGAACACTTTGGTATTAAGATTCTAGAACTGCAGACAATACAAGAAATTTGCAGAGTTGTCAATTCACCCAGAAGACAAGCTTCAACTAGAGATGAACCCATTTAGGAGTTCGTTACAAAAAAACAAAAAAATTTAAACCCACCAGTCCTCTCCATTTTGAAAAAAAAAATTGATAGAGAATGAACTTATTAAGTTTGCTAGGTCTAATCAGCAATTTGAATTAATTGTATCAACAAGATGAAAAGTCAGCATGTCAACTTTTACTTGATGCAATATTATGGTCGACAGTTAAAATATAAGATCTTTTGCAATGTCAAACATTTCACCTATCTGGAGTGTGTAGAGAAAATACACGAGCTGTTTTATCTTCAGATGTGGACACTAAGATATTACCATCCCTGAAACAGGAACAAAGACATCATGATGATCAGTGTTAAATTCTTCATCTGCCAAGTGAACAAATGGATAGGTCTAGCCAAATGATAATTACAAATAAGCAGCAAAATAGTTTTGAACATACTTGATATACATACATGTGGATATCATCAGGTATCTTTTGTCGTTTTGCCTATAATTTAATACCAGTTAAAAATCTTTATTCAGCAGTACCGGTACTAGATGAAGGATCTCTGCACAGAAAAGTTGAATGAATTTTTACATGGTTATTGTCTTACAAAAATTAAAATTAAATAACAGACTTACCTAGACAGATCAAAGTCAAGTATTTCCCCTCGATGGCCCTGCCACTGTGACACAGGCTTGCCATTCCTGGCATCCCAAAGTCGAAGGATTCCATCTAGACAGGCAGTGTATATTAATGGTGAACCACTGTCCCACTTCAACTTGACAATACCAGCCTAGTGAAAACAAAAAAAAAATCCTCTACAAAACCGTGCACACAAAAATTTTCTCTCTTTCTCATATAAACACGAGCCAAGTTTTACCGTACCTCTTAGTTCACTTGGTAGTCAAGCTACAGACATCACAGATCACACGACAGACGAACGATTTTAGAATTATATTTATTCTGCATTATAAATGGACTAATTTTATATTCCTACTCAGAACTGCACTGAGTACACCCATTCATGACATCGGTTTTCTTTGGACATATTGGAGATCTGGCTACAATTTTTACGAAGGCCTCATCCAAGTCTAAGGAAGCTTCTTGAAATTAGGGAGTGAGTGAGTGAGTGAGTAGGATTTAACATCGTTTTCAACATTTTTTCAGTCATATCACGACAGTGCCTACATGTGCCAGAACCTGAGAGTGTCCACAGTTCCTATTATCCTGGACACTGATCAGCCCAGCCAGTACAGCACCCGGTCACCCATCCAAGTATTGACCAAACTCAAGGCTGCTTAACTTCGGTGATCTGACGAGAACCAGTTTGCCCAACGTGATGCGCCGTACGTTCTTGAATTTCGGGCACAAGTCCCTTGATAGGAATGGTATATGCTGGTAATATCCAAATGAGATACACCATGCCCAGTTTGGTGTTCTAATCTGGATGGAGAGGGTATTTCCAATTCCATGCCATTGCAATGCATGGTATGGCATAAGCCATCCTTTGTCTGCCGAGTTCCAAAAAGGATGCCAGGGAGTTCCCAGGAGTTCCAACTCGGCACACCATGCCACTCTGTTTGGAATGCGCTATGCCAGTTCCTAACATACCCCAATTTCAAGACGCTCCCTAACTCGATAATGACGTCATGGACCAGCCAAACTACATTTCCTCCTACACAGATCAGTAAGAGTAACTCTTGTGGGTCTGTCAAATGCACTGATGGACACTGACATGACTGAGATCATATATACTCAATATACTCCAATTATTGCACAAGTTTCTAAAAGTTCAATCACTTAAACACAATATGATAATATAAGGTAAATCTGTGGTACCCTTTGGGTGAGCGAGTGAGTGGATAGGATTTAACTTCGCATTCAACAATATTTCAGTCATATCGCCACGAACCAACTAAGCACCACCCTGCTAAGTTGAGTTCCTGTTGTTTCAAAGAATAAAACTTTGAAGCAACAAGAAAGCATACACCCGTCATCCACCCTATATAACACTGAGGACAGCACAAGGCACAGACATGATGTTTACATTGGTGCAATAAAGAAAATTGATATAACAGTGCTGGAAGTCACATTATCAAGTTCCTGTTGCTCAACAAAGTGTACTGAAGCAACAGGAACCTGTGCCCACCCAACCACCTGCTGGTAACATATGGTAAATGATCTGTGGTACCCTATGGTAAATCTATGGTAAACCTATGGTAAATCTATGGCAACACGTACATGAAATCATGGTAACCAATGAAAAATCCACTAACAATTCCATCATCATATTAACATTCAATCAACTCCAGTTTTGTGAACAAATTCATCTAGTCATTTTAATCAATTTGATTAATATCATTAATATAATAAAGAAATAATGGATTTTGGACCATTTCGTCAGCTTCCTGTTGCAAGAAATTTTATCACGCCCAGGTTTAATATTCACTTCTTGTGACTGAATTACTAGAGGATTTACCAGAAATCAAATATATGTTTATAATAAGATGGAACTTTTTGCAATTATCTTGTAAAGCAATATTATCATGAAATGTACATTTCTTTGTTTGGGGTTTATAACAGATATACATTAGTTAGCAAGCATGATTAATTCAATAACATTTTCTTGTTCACATTCATATTTTATCTCCACTTGATTGCACAGCATGAAATGAACAAATTGCATTGACCAGATGCCTGACTGAATTAAGGTGAGAATATATGTGATTGAGACCAGGGATGGAATTTAATCCAATTAGAGTTGAGCAATTTCCTTAGTCTTTTCTTCTGACTGAATTTTTGATAGCTAAAATGCAACATACAGAATCATTTTTTCATCAAAATAACAGCACAGTGGTCAGAAATACACAAAAGAAAATTTATATAATTTTCAAGTTTATAAATGGGCCTTGGATCTTTAATTGCACTGTCTGAAGTGATTACTAGAGGAATATCATATTGAGTTATTCAAACAAGAAGACAAGTGAACACCCCCTACCTGATGTGGGCATGTCTGTCTGAGAATCTGCGAGGGAACATCCCATACACATAAAGACCCGGATAGTGTACCAGTCGCTGCTAGTGGCTGCCTGCATGTACAACAACAAACAAAAGATCTCCTTAACACGATCAAGCATACCTGAATTCTTAAAGGGACACCCAAACGGGGTCTGGAAATTTTGAGAAAAGTATTGGAATTTGTAGTAAATATGTTGTTTTTAATCATAGTGAAAACAGTTTGGCGATGTTGTGTCCCATCTATGATCAATTCGACCTCAAAGTTTGGATTTGCCAGCCAAAATTCTCCCAGTGATATGAACCATTTTATTCTGATTGTGTTACGAATGTAAAAGGCGCTCTTCAGTACATCACTGTGACAATAAATTCCGTAAACAATGTGGGGTTCCATCTCCACATGTTATTTACCTGTGCGTTCGTCCATACGTATGTATCGTTGAAGTGTAATAAATGGATGAGATGTCCTTGAGAAAAGTTATATGCGAACCAGTACTGAATTATCCCACTTGTCGTTTATACATGTACTGTGCTTCCCAGGCAGGCCATGCATAGTGTTTCCTGAATGTGGGGGCAAACTCTACTGGGCAATCAGTCCTCAGCAGAAGAGGCGGGGGAGGGGGGGATTCGGTTTCAATGATGATGGAGAAAGCGGGAGTACCCAGAGAGAACCGCCCGTCGGCAAGTAACTGACAAACTTTCAACCATGCACCAGAAGAAATTCAAGTGTATTTGTTCGTCAAATTTCACTATTTCTAAACGACTTTACAACTTTGGAAATTTTAGTTCCATAGATTGAAAATCCGTTGAGCAGGGTAGGGGTGTTTGGGGGTCCCTTTAAAGGTTAACTTATCATCAATATAATATGATCATTAAACATGTTAAAAAAAATTCTTAGTTGAATTTAAACTTTTTACATGATTCTCTAATATGATTCTCTAAAAATTCTCTATATTGTCAGCTTTTCGTCAAACAAATATCCTAGTATGAACACTGTAATATTGATCAGACATAGGTATTATAAAATTCTGAATGTCTGACATAACCAATGTTGTTAATTCACAGATCATGCTAATAGCATAAAGGATGATCTCAAGTGTATCTGACATTCTTGCTTCAGAATGCTTACTTCAGAAGTTGCGCACAGGTACATGTACATGTAAATGGCAAACAAATAGTTTTTGGCCCAGTCACATATTCCTTCTATGGTACATTGTGCCAGAATCACTGATATCAGCTGCCCATTTTCCTATCAGTTTCAGGGCAGTGCAGTTCACCACGTTCATGTGACACAGTAATTAACACGTCCAGAACAGATGTCCAGCGCAGTTATTCACTGACAAGGTTCAATTTCAATGTGGGGGTGATTGTTTGTATGTTCGTATAAATATTAAACATTTATAAACAATGTTGATATTTATTATCAAATCAAACCTGCTATTGTATTGCCCATAATCCTCCTTTGGAGATCCTGATGTAGACTAAAAGTTTTTACCCCTCTGTAGCCTCAGCCAATAGGTTACACTGCGCCTGCACCCAAACGCACTTCCCCAAATCCTTTTTCTTCTATAAAGCCTATAAGCGTGATGCGTGCAAGGCCGAGAAGAGTTCGGGGAGGCTGGGTCGGGCAGTCAAGACAATAGCAGGTTTGATTTGATAATGAATACCAACATAATAAATGTTTAATATTTATTGCTCAAATCTACACCTACTATTGTATTGCCCACTACCAACAGTAGGAGATGAGCCTCGGCTTTGTTGAATTGTGGCTGTAACCGCTGAGATGATCAGAGATGCATGGTACCATAAATTGAACCCGTTAGTAAACCCTGGGCGTAAAGCACTGTAGGGGCTAAGGGGCAATTACTAGTGAGACGGTAAGAAGGGCATAAGGACCGGGGCTTCTGCATCCGAATACTGGAGTACCAACAATATGCTCCAATTGCCAATTTCTTTCCTATGAAATTTTCTTGAATGTCCGACACTAGATTTACCTAGAAATAAACACATTTATACTCACTGTACTTACTAGTGTCGGGGTCTTGATAGCTGGCTGGCTGGTATTGGCGATTACCGATATGCCGTGGCTCTTAACCATCTTGCAGACTGGTCGGTCGGCTTGAGATCGGTACTGCCCCCCCCCCCATTGTTTCTTTGAAGACTAGGCGACTACATGTTGGGCAGCAACGAGCGGCTCTAACATGGTCAGGCTGTCTGTTTGTATTGACAAGTCTCTCAGATAGAAATCTGTAAACGTGGAATTGGCACTCCAAGCACAGGATTGGACAATGTCATCCAGCGATACGTTCTTCCATAAAGGCCATGATGTTGCGATGGCTCTCATTTCATGAGAAGATGCAGAGGCTAGCAGTGGGGGGGCATCGAGGGATAGTTCGTCCATTTAATGGTCTTGCTCAACCAAGAGGCCACCGTATTCTTGGTAATGTCTTGAGTAGCCCTTGTGAGAAGAGAGAGCAGTAGTAGTCGACGAGAACCTCTGATAGGATCGGTACGGCTGAGGTAGTGACGTATTGCTCGTACTGGACACAGTAAGATGTCGTTATCAAGTCCTTGAACAAAATCTGATAATGCAGGGATGGAATACAGACGTTGAGCACAAGGTCCTTGTCGTACAGTCTCATTCTTGGCGATGAACTCAGGAACAGGGCGGAAGGATATGCGTGACCAGTCTGCCGTCCAAGTCATCGATTTTCTTTCCAAGGCATGAAGCTCGGATACTCTAGACGCCAGGGCGAAGGCCGCTAGGAAGGCAGTCTTGTAGGAAACAGCTTTCATCGAGGCTGACTCTAGTGGTTCAAAGGTTGGGCGAAGGAATGCGCGGAGAACCACGCCAATGTCCCACTTTGGTAATAGTTGTCTGGAACGACGGTCTGTAGTGCACAGGCATGTAGAAGAGCAGAGATATTGAGATCCAGGCTAATGTCAATGCGAGTAGATAACCGTAGAACCCGGGCCAAGGCTGATCAGTACCCTTCAATAGTGCTGCTTTTGAACTTCTTATCTTGGTGCAGGTGAAGAAGAAATTCCACCACTACAGGAAGAGAGGCAGTGTCGGGATCGGAGCCTCGCTGTCGACACTATGAGACGAAATATTTCCACTTAGACTGGTAGAGGTGTGATGTGGAAGATCGGTTAGATGAAACCATCGTCTCTGCAACCTCTGCTGAAAATCCTTGGTTTGTGAGGGTATTCTGGATAATCTGCAGACGTGTAGGTTGATCCACTGAGGATTGTGATGGAGTATCCCGCAGGGTTGGCTTAACAGGTTGGCCCATACTGGTAGGCGACGTGGAGGGGTGGTGAGTAGAGGAATCAGAGCCGGAAACCACGGTCGACGAGGCCACCATGGAACGACGAGAAGAATGATGCAGTCGTGTTGAACAATCTTCTGTAGTACTTCCTGCAGTAAGGCATTGGGTGGGTAGGCGTACGCAAGGAAGTTGTCCCAGCTGATCGACAGGGCATCGATGGCGTAGGCTCGAGGGTCCAGAACCGGGCTGACGAATAGGGAAAGCTGTGCATTGTTCCTTGTCGCAAACAGGTCGATCAGAGGGTTCTCCCAGATGCTGGTGATGTATTGGAAGACCTCTGGATGCAGTTGCCATTCGGTCTGTAGTACAGTGTCGGGGCGAGACAGGCGATCTGCTAATACATTGAGCCGGCCTGGAACATGACGAGCATGTATGTGGCAGTGATGTTGCATCGCCCAGTCGAAGAGGGTCCACACCATACGGGATGTTGGGTAGGATCCGGTGGTACCCATCTTGTTGATATGAGCAATGACAGTTGAATTGACTGTTGCGATGAAAAGAGACGAATTCTCCAGTAGATGACTCCACTGCTGGACTGCACAGATGACAGCTTTCATTTCCAAGAGGTTGATATGAAGTTTGGCATCCGATGTTGACCATCTGCCGGACATCTCTAGATCGTCTAGATGGGCTCCCCAACCTGTCTCGGATGCATCGGTGTAGAAATGGTATCGAGGAATTGGTGGGACAAACGGTACTCCCCGCATGACTTTGTAATGGGACTGCCACCAAACCAGCTGTGGGTGTAGTGACGTCAATACCGGAACTAGTGGTTTGAGGAGTGAAGTTTGAAGATACTGCTGCAAGTGGTATTGCAGAGGACGAACCTGGAGACGGCCATAGTGAGTGAGGTCTTGAGCGGATGTGAGTAGACCTACCAGTCTCTGCCATGACTTGAGGGGCTGTGTGGGTGAGGTCAAAAAGACTCGAACCATCGTCTGAATGTTGGTCCATCGGTCTTCCGGGGGTCGTGCCAACTGTTGAAGTGTGTCAAAGACTGCCCCGATGAACTGACGGAATTGTGCCGGTTCCAACTCTGACTTCTGAGGATGAGGCATGAAGCTGAGATGTGAAGGATGAGTAGAACGAATCAGATCTTAGGATCTGGTTGAGTAGGCGTGGTACGCTGTGGCTCACGAGACCGGTGTAAACTTAAACGAGGTGGTGAACGGGACCGGCGTTGATTCCTATAATCACGTAAAGGTGAACGTGATCTGCGATAATCTCGATGAAGTCGACATACAGTTCAGACCAGCTGAAAGGTTAGTGTCGGCGCACCAACGGCGCGCAAACGAAGCGCGCCAACACAAAGGTATAGCGCGCCAATGCCCAGGATTATCGGCTGGCCATTGTTCTAACTCTGTTGAATGTAGTCCGTCGACATGATTGAACACAGGCCGCGCGCTATCAGCACGGTCAGACAATGGCTGGAAGCGAGCTGCAGGAGTAAGAGCCCGCTAGTGAGGTCTTTGTTAGCGAGCGATCGTTCACGCGAGAGAGCTCAAGAAAATCAGTTGGGAGTCCACGTGGCGTTAATCGGCACGAAGCTAACTGTTTGCACAGAATGTCTGCCTGTAATTCATACCTATTAAATAACATCAGGTATATGAATTTGTGTTACCGGCGAACACGTGGACCTCGATCAAGCGTATTTGCATTCCATCTAAAAATTTGTAAAAGGAAATAGATTTAAGATTTATTTTAATCATAAACACTGCTTGCGAAATGGATTGTAATTTGTGCTTCTTCGGACACCTGCTTTCAAAGTTGACCCAGACTTGTGCGTCTCACGGAATAGCGTTTCTGGTATTAAAGAATGGGTATTTGTTTATTGGAAGTTTCATCTTACGGCCGCTTCTCATACAGATGCGCAAGTTCAAGTCATTCGTTTTTATATATTCAAAAATTCTTGCAAATTGTGTTAATTTTGACCATTCAAGAGTAAATGCCCGGGATTTTACTACCGCATTATGCAGTGTATAAATATTTAATCAGTGGGACAAGAACCGATGAAACGAATTATGTAATACCCGTACCTTTTTACTAGAAATATTACTGTGCGGAAGTTATATTTTACTGAACCGACAGTATGATTTGGCAGGAAGAAGACCGACTGATGGGAAAATCTTTCACTTTAAGTTATAATTCATATTACTATGAAAACAGTACAGTTGACGGCAGTTCAATACGATTTCACTTGAGTACATGTACGTATATCATCGCAGGTTATTCATGCACAAATACATGAATGTACACGTTTAAAGTCTGCGGCGTATTCGTTTTGATCAAATGATAGATGAAACGAATTAGTATGAGGACAATCCGTCTGGGATTAATCTGTTATTATTTTGCTGTTTTTTTTCTAGCCCTGCCGCTGTAATGTTAATACATCCCGCTATAGTATAATAAATACTGGTCCTAGGGGGCCACACCTGCAATAACACTGGTGAAAACCCAGACTCCTACTTGCCCGTTTTGTTTTTCTAGTATTCATTGTTTAGTATCTGCGGGTGCAAGTTTCGGGTTATTTTAGGTCGAAAATTCTTATTTCTGACCAGCGAAACCCTCATCAGGGAGCCTATACGCATTGACCGTTAGACCTACATTTCATATGTGTTAATGTATACTTCCTGTCGAACAGTATAACAGATGTTATATTGTCAGCAAGAAAACAACACTGTAAAGATTAATCATCTCGTTAAGTTTGGCGTAAACAAGTGGAGAATATAAACATAACAGTGCATTCTCTCTCTGACGGGGTAAAGCGATATCCCGCTTTCGTCCAACAAAATGCGCGTCTGCGTCTCGTTTGAAAAGAAATGAAATGGCATTAACTTATTGTTTAGGTAGAAATCTCTGTTATTGTTTCGTTTTTGTTATTCAGCTGGAACGATGGATGTGTGGGCCATAAATACTTGTTAATTCTTATTTCCTCATCGGAAGTTATATATTATTTCGTGTGCAACCTTTAAGAGTCGGGCGGTAACGAATAAAGAGCATATACAATTGGAGTATTTGTCATTCTCTGTAAGGGGCTAATTGATCTTTTGAGTTTCTGTGTATATTTTGGTTAGGCGGTTGTAACAAGACAAGCCAAAGAGACAACTAGTCTGACCGAGCACTGCATGTTGCCCCGATTATGATCTCGACTCGCCCGTGTGTCTGAATTTATACGAAGCTGTATTCATTTGAAATGTTACGTTCAACCGTTTTACTGGCCGTTCTGAAAGAGGAGGCGGCCTTCGCAATTTGCACACACCAACGTTTTATGAATTCTGATAATATATTTAGGCATACTTTAAGTTATCTTTGGCGAAACTTTTTGTTAATGAAGATTATTCGTAGTCTCAACAGAATGTTCACAAGACGGCCGAGTTTCCTTGGAGCGCAAACAAAAAATGATAGATAAACATTTACAGCATTCTTATTGAAGAAGTCAAATCTTCTATATATTTTTTAATTACTTAGCCAGTAATTTAAACTGTAGAATAGATTGTGTTCTTGCCGTACACCGCCAGAGGGAAACTCTTTGAAAACAATTCAGTTTTAAGCGGTGACGGCTGTTAGCGCGCGATCCGGCAAGAGCCAACGGGGAGCCTTTGTTTACCGGCGACATGCTCACAATGGTTCAGTGGTTTGACCGGACTATATTCTACCGGCGCGTGGCGGCAAGGGTCACATCATGGGGGGTGTAACAAGTCTTGGTGATTAGGCCAGCACGTTGGCGCGCTATCAGTGCGTAAACGCTGTTCACTAATTGGAAGATTAAGCTGGTCTGAACTGTAAAGGGGACCGAGATCGGCGTCGGGAAGAACGAGATCGGCGAAGGGAATGTCGAGATGTAGTACGGCTCGAACGACGTGGAGAAACTGTACGAGTCCTGGTAGATGTTTGTCCAGTTGTCGCTTTATTGGAAGGGGTCGCTGTGTCAACAATAATCAAAGACACAGTAGGCAGGCAGGCAGGGAAGAAAGGTTTTGTTGTTCCCCGATAACAAAAGGCTGGTCTGGCTCAGTGGTCAGCGTCTTTCTCTTCCCCTTTGTCCTCTTTCCTTTGTTTCCCTCTCCCTTTGTTGTCCGCAAGGCAGTGGGGACTGGTTGCGTAATCGTTACTCCAGATAGCAGCTGGCCAGGTAAGTTTTCGACATGTACAGTGCCGCTGGGCGGAATTACAGGCGATACAGATGACGGGCAATCTGGCATGTCCTCGTTGATATGTCTATCAACCTTGAGATTAATTTCGGCTTGTTGCCTGTCGTTGGGTGCCAACTCCACGTCTACCGTGGCCTGCAATAAATAACCCCGTCTGGCCTGTGCATAATCGCACCAGGCTTGGTCGGACCAAGAAATACACTCTAGACACGTCGTTTTCCTATAGCATAAATGCGTTTTGCAGGAAAAACAAAGCGAATGTGAATCCAAATGTGACCAAGATCGTCTGCAAGATGTGCAGCGCTCAATATTCCTGGTGGTTTTAGGCATTGTTTTACAATGCTGCAACTAAATCTAGACTGAATTTCCCTATCAAGATAGACAAAAACCAAATCTAATTCTAGCAGAGCTCTCTCTAAAGACGTCCACATGCTGTGGTTGTAGGAAGAAAAAGGATTTGGGGAAGTGCGTTTGGGCGCAGGCGCAGTGTAACCTATTGGCTGGGCTCCATAGGGGTGAGAACTTTTAGTCTACAGCAGGATCTCCAAAGGAGGATTATGGGCAATACAATAGCAGGTGTAGATTTGAGCAATAAATATAAATGTTCTGAGGTCCCAGTGACCTTGAACTCAAATTTGGTATGCGACACATCCGTCTCCACAACGCTTTCTGCATATACGTAGATGTAAACACATACATCAGTAAATAATAATCAACCACATGAGAGCAAGAACATTTTGTTCTTGCTATTTTGTTATCTTAACAGCATTTTGAAATTATAAAATTTGACTGCCGTAATGTCGCAGGCTAACATGTCATACCTTCCACTTACTGGCTGCTATTACTGCCATGCCAAAATATTAAGAGCCAAAATGCAGTAATTCCCAATAGTTCTCAAGATACCTGTACGGCCAGTCAGTCAAAGTTGCACAAAATTTCACCTAGGTGTGCTCATCGAAACTGTTAGCCATTTTGTTTGGGAGAACTTTCTGGATGGGGTATGCATTAAATAAAGAAACAAATGATCCTACCCACTTATAACATGCTTAATACTAACGTTTTTGAGAATCCAACAGATTCCACACAATCTTCAGTATCCATTGTATCCGATTCTCCCGACTTGGCACACTGAAACGTCGTCAGTATCTGAAACAAATACTCTATGCATGTGTCAACTAATTCACTGTCAATGGGCAAACAGAACTAAAGCTTATCATGTAATAGTTTCATTTCAAGTTTTCAACACATTCAAAGAGAAATATATAAAATAATCTGATGTATACATATTTGCACGAAGCCAGTTAATGAAAAAAAATACAATTTACAAATAGCGAGTATGTAGAATTTAACGTCATTTCAAACAATTTGTCACGATCATATCACAATGCTGCCTACATGAGCCAGGACACGAGAGAACTCACAGTTCCTATTATCCTGGACACTGATCAACCCAGCAAGTACAGTACCCGGTCACCCTACCAAGTATAGACCGGGCTCAATGTTACCCGGCCAATGTTCAAATGGCGATTACAGGAATTTCAAAATTACATATTCAGCATCCTGATATTTGAAGCAGGTAGAAGGGGGGTAAGGGGGGTCCATCTCCTGGCGTTGATGATCCCTCAAAAAAGTCCAAATCTATCCCAAAATTCCATTAAACATATGAATTCTATTCCCAAATCCAGATATCCAAAAGTTCTTTCATCTCCAAGTTCTTAATTCTTTTGCCATCCCACATTGGAAAATACATTAAAAAAACTAGCGCAGTGAAGAATTCACTTATGCCATGCAGAGACACCAATTTACCTTTCCTGTGAGAGTGTTCATTATTTTGGCTTTGACGTCTGCTGACCCTGTGATTATTAACGTGTTGTCATGGTGACAGTCCATAGCAACGACGTCAGCTTTGTGAGCGTCGTGTCCTGACAAAACACACGATTTTTCAAGAAATTTAGACAATTACTGATAAACATGATATAGAACAATGCATAAATACCATACCATAGGTTTCACAATTTTATAATTTGTACAAAACAATTTGAAATGTGAAAAATTGATGTACATTTTGAACAGAATTCATATAAGCATCACATACAAAGTTGGGATTTTCATTATAATAATAGTTCATCCAAAATGGCAATAAACATCATCAAAGTGAAAGTGCGGAGATCTTCTTACCAGCTATAGTGCATAAACATCCGGCCGTTTTCAGATCCCAAACTTTAACTGCGCCATCTGCATAACCAGCACATGCTCTAGTACCTGGGTAGATATACTGTATTATATTAACAAGTAAAAATATTTGTTCACAGTGAAATTAATATGCTTATTCTTGAGAAAATAAACATACATGAAGACGAAGAATAACACACAATACTGCACTGTGTACCATTATGTCTACAAAATAATTAATCAGTAATCACCATTTATCAGGTTGGTTGGTTGTTTGAATTTTAACGTCGCACCCAACCTTATTGATCACACGGTGACGATGACCCAAACAAACATACCCTAACAAAACCCTAATCCTAACAAAAACGTAACCAAATCTACAAAAAAAATTTAATTTCAAATTTTGAAAATTAGGCTCTACAGACACTGATCACAATGGATCCTCAGAGAGCCCAATCTGTTTGGTACTTTAATCTACCTCCATTTATCAGGTGATCAACTTGTTATGTTTAGTTTTCATACAAATACTATCAGGGATTTTTAACCCAAAGTGAGTAATTCCAGTTTTTTAGCCCACCATCACCAGATGGTGGGCTGTTCAAATCACTTTTCGTCCGTGGTCCGTCGTCCGTCCGTCCGTCGTCCGTCAGTCAGTCAGTCCGTCCGTAAACAATTCTTGTTACCGCGATATCTCAGGAACTACTGCATGGATCTTTTTCAAATTTGGTACACAGGTTCCACTTGGGGTCTAGTTGTGCAAGAAACCTTTTCTGGTCCGATTCGAAAATCCAATATGGCCACCAGGCAGCCATCTTGGATTTTACCATGAAACCTTGTTACCGCGATTTCTCAGGAACTACTGCATGGATCTTTTTCAAATTTGGTACACAGGTACCCCTTGAGGTCTAGTTGTGCAAGAAACCTTTTCTGGTCCGATTCGAAAATCCAATATGGCCACCAGGCAGCCATCTTGGATTTCCCCATGAAACCTTGTTACCGCGATTTCTCAGGAACTACTGCATGGATCTTTTTCAAATTTGGTACACAGGTTCCCCTTGGGGTCTAGTTGTGCAAGAAACCTTTTCTGGTCCGATTCGAAAATCCAATATGGCCACCAGGCAGCCATCTTGGATTTCCCCATGAAACCTTGTTACCGCGATTTCTCAGGAACTACTGCATGGATCTTTTTCAAATTTGGTACACAGGTTCCCCTTGGGGTCTAGTTGTGCAAGAAACCTTTTCTGGTCCGATTCGAAAATCCAATATGGCCACCAGGCAGCCATCTTGGATTTCCCCATGAAACCTTGTTACCACGATTTCTCGGGAACTACTGCATGGATATTTTTCAAATTTGGTACACAGGTTCCCCTTGGGGTCTAGTTGTGCAAGAAACCTTTTCTGGCCCGATTCGAAAATCCAATATGGCCACCAGGCAGCCATCTTGGATTTCCCCATGAAACCTTGTTACCACGATTTCTCGGGAACTACTGCATGGATCTTTTTCAAATTTGGTACACAGGTTCCCCTTGGGGTCTAGTTGTGCAAGAAACCTTTTCTGGTCCGATTCGAAAATCCAATATGGCCACCAGGCAGCCATCTTGGATTTCCCCATGAAACCTTGTTACCACGATTTCTCAGGAACTACTGCATGGATCTTTTTCAAATTTGGTACACAGGTTCCCCTTGGGGTCTAGTTGTGCAAGAAACCTTTTCTGGTCCGATTCGAAAATCCAATATGGCCACCAGGCAGCCATCTTAGATTTCTCCATGAAACCTTGTTATCGCGTTTTCTCAGGAACTACTGCATGGATCTTTCTCAAATTTGGTACACAGGTCCCACATGGGGTCTAGTTGAGCAAGTTACCTTTTCTGGTCCGATTCGAAAATCCAATATGGCCACCAGGCAGCCATCTATGATTTCCCAATAAAACCTTGTTATCGCGATTTCTCAGGAACTACTGCATGGATCTTTCTCAAATTTGGTACACAGGCTCCCCTTGGGGTCTAGTTGTGCAAGATACCTTTTCTGGTCCAATTCGAAAATCCAATATGGCCACCAGGCAGCCATCTTGGATTTCTCCAGGAAACTTAGTTATCGTCATTTCTCAGTACTGCATGGATCTTTCTCAGATTTGGTACACAGATTCTCCTTAGGGTCTAGTTTTGCAAGATAGCTTTTTCGGTCGAATCGAAAATCCAATATGGCCACAAGGCGGCCATCTTGGATTTCCCCATAAAACCTTGTTATCGCGATTTCTCAGGAATTACTGCATGGATCTTCGGTCTAGTTGTGCAAGATGCCTTTTCTGGTCCGATTGGAAAATCCAATATGGCCACCAGGCAGCCATCCTGGATTTCCCCATGAAACTTTGTTATCGTCATTTCTCAGGAAGTACTACATGGATCTTTCTCAAATTTGGTACACAGGTTCACCTTATGATCTAGTTGTGCAAGATACCTTTTTCGGTTCAAATTGAAAATCCAATATGGCCACCAGGCGGCCATCTTAGATTTCTCATGAAGCTTTGTTATCGTGATTTCTCAGGAAGCACTGCCTGGATCGTTCTCAAATTTGGTAGACAGGTTGCCATTGTGGTCCAGTTGTGCAACATACCTTTTCTGGTCCGATTCCAAAATCCAATATGTCCATCAGGCGGCCATCTTGGATTTCCACATGAAACTTTGTTATTGCGATTTCTCAGAAACTACTGCATGGACCTTTATCAAATTTGGTACACAGATTCCCCTTTCGGCCCAGTTGTGCAAGATACCTTTTTTGGTCCGATTCGAAAATCCAATATGGCTGTCAGGTGGCCATTTTGAATTTCCCCTTGAAACATTGTTATCGTGAATTCTCAGGAAATATTTCATGGATCTTTCTGAAATTTGGTACACAGGTCTCACATGGGGCCTACTTGTGCAAGATACCTTTTTTGGTCCGATTCGAAAATCCAATTAATACGGTATTCCCGAGTTGTAACGTTGCATCACAAGAGTCGGCGGATCAAACGGTGTGGCATATTCTATACATTGACTATAGAGAATATCCATATCTTCGCCTTCCATATCAAGGAGTTCAAATAATTGGGAATTAAAATGTATTTCTTCAAATTTTAAATCGGTTTTCTTTAGTCCATACAGTTGCAAGTGAACTACCCCACCCTTTCGTCTGCTGGCGGGTCAGCTACATGAAGGGACGTCACTCTTGTGGCACAATGTCACAACTCGACAACTGTAAACTACTGCATGTTTCGATCCAAGGGAAATAATCAGGATTCAGACACTTTCAAATTCGAAGTTTCAACAGTACTGCGTGGACCGGATCCCTTCAGTATTAAGTATTGTACCATCTTACTATTTTCGAGAGATATCTCAAACTAGTCCAGCAAACAGAACAGAATTAGCATTCGTTCCTAATTATAAAATCTTAAGTATGCCGAAGTGTCAAAGAGATTTTTCTTCGCTTCCAGTACCCAATGATGACACGTGCAAAAAAAAAAAATACTACAAAACGAAGACGAAGGATCCTCCGTACATGTACATTCACTTTCAGACTAACTTTGCTCATTTCCCTTGTACTATAACAACCGACATAAGTACAGTTTCTAGAAATATTGAAACTCCTGAAACTTTGAAAGATTATATCTTGGTGTTTTCCAGTGTCCCTTTTTTGATCTTTTTCAATCAGATTCGAAATTCTGTAAACAAAATTACAACTCAATCGTCTTAGTAACAATGGACAAAAAGATCCTCTTGTCATTAGCTTACAATTATCGGACAATGGTGGGCGTCAAGATCCTTCAGGATCTCTCGTTTGATTTGCAGCTTTTCAAACATTTGATTTTATTTCATCCACTAAAATCCGAGGCTACTGAGTTTTACTAGAACTTTTTAGTATATCATGAAAGTTACGACTATGGGGATTGGCAATGACCTTTTGAGTGAATTTTGCCCCTGATGGTACAACAGGAGTTTCAATAAATAAACAAACAAACAAACTTGGAGAAATAACAAATGTTTCTGGAGTATAGAGACTAAATATGCATAATAAAATGGATGACTGTCTCGAAAAAGAATGATTTATCTGAGACAATACAAATACATATCCTCACAAGAACCAACATTGGCTGCACTTTACGCCTCCACAACACATCGTCTGTAACACACAAAATTATAATTTTTAATAATTTCCTGATTTTGGGGTCACACTGACCTTGATCTTTGATGCTGACTTAATTTTAGTGTGTGACACATTGTCCCCCCTAATGTGTCTAAACGGACACAAAACAAATTTATTTTCAATGATTTCCTGATTTTGGGATCACCATGACCTTGACATCAAATTTGGTATGTGACACATCGTCTCTCCTTATATATTGTATCCATGGACAGAAAAAATGAGATTCTTAATCATTTCCCAATTTTTAGGTCAAAGTGACCTTTGACCTTGACCTCAATTTTGGTATGTGACATATTTTGCCTAAGGAATCCACTCACAAAAATTTGCAACTACAGATAGAAAACTGTCATAGATATAGATCAGGCAAAAATGGTTCCATGATTTCCTGATTTTTAGGTCAGTGACCTTTGACAAATCATCTCCCCATTGAGTATCCACTCACCAAATATTGGAACTGTAGATAGAAAACTGTCACAACTATAGACCGAACATAAAGGGACGGACAGACGGACGCACAAAAATCGCCATCACATAATATGTCCACCTTCTGGGCGGGCATATAAAAAGCCAGTTGATGAATTCTGGCATAATTGATCCAAATAACACTGATACAATCTCCGAATGGGGCCTTTCTGCATTACCCTTGGACAATGCTGTATTGCCCCAGTGTCAGCGACACTAGTACACAGCATGTGGGCCACCGCGTGCGCAGGTTGTCCCCATGACCTCTCCTATATGTTTGTAACATGGAGCGGGTTTTTCAACTATTGATAACTGGTGTAAATATGATAATATGGATAAAATATTCCTACTATTCCAAGGAAGGACCAATAAGCTTACATTCCTGATAATTTTGGCAAATTCAGGTCGAAAATATACCAGTTATCATCGATTGAAAATATATCCTGGGTGAAAAACATAGGAAAGCATTTGAAATGATGAACCACAGCTGAAGCGGCCAGCCAGGTGTCGGTGCACCGCCCGCTGCCATCAGGGCCAGACAGCATTGTCAAGTGGTTAACTTGAACTATAGTGGAAATTGCCCATTGCAGCAGACATAAAATTTACCATCAGGAAGAATACGGCCACAGTTGGAAGCGTGACCATGCCCTTGTAAAGTTTTACAGTCTCCATCAGGAATTTTCCACATCCAGACTTCACCATCTGCTGTTCCTGCCAACAAAACATTCGCTCCTGGATGCCACTCCAACCACTGAAAGAGAACAATAGCTCAATCATAAAACATGAGGTTTCTGTGTTATTTCATGCATATATGCAAACTGCCCCGAGTGATTACAAATCATTGGATGTTTTTTATTGTTGTTGACCTTGACATGAGCATATGCGTATGCGTATGTTTATCTATGACATGACACTATCGTAAAAGAGGCTACTACCACAAGAATCGAGCTGCCTCCAAACATTATAGAGCGAGCGTTTGCTGGGATAGAATATGCCAGCATATAAGACCAGTGAACAGGTTGGGATATATGCACTTGAAGGAATGAAACATGGTAAACATAAACATTAAAGTTCTCAAATGTTGAAAACACAGTGTACATGTACATAGTGGTTTGGTTCCATGTCAGTAACTATAAGTAAATTATCAAGGTGCAGAGATATCTACCCAGTCCAGGATGTTATTGACAGTACGGTAATTCCTCTAATAAATCGATTACCCTATCAGAGATCGATCACTCATGATATTTGGAGAAAATATGATCGGAAGTTGTTGGCCAGCATTGATCAGACCTCTGCATTCCATGTCCGCTTACACTGTTTTGAGATGGACAGAACATATGAAAATTCCAAGGTACGTTTCAACCGACGGACATTCATTGCAGAGCCGATCAAGTAGATCGGGATCCTTAGTGCAAATGTTAGGTGAATGAGTAAAAGAAGGTTCTCGACTGTTGACACTATCGGCATGGCACTGGCAGTAGCGAAATTTTCTATCTCCGTTTACCACCAAAGAGTTCCAGTTCTCAAATTGTTTATTTTACTTTACAAACATCACAAACTGGATCTGGAAAATGTTTGTAATCATTAAATCGGCTGCGTGAATAGAATTTGAAACAATCGCGGTGTTGGAAACTGGACCCTTGCTGCTTCATTCTCTGGTAACATTGATCAGATTTTCGGGAATTTCCCATTTTACCTGATTTGCAATAAATCGATCACCCCTCTGTTTTACCACCTCAAATATCACATCCAATGATCGATTTATTAGAGGAATTTCCGTAACTTCGGAATGTCATAAATTAATATGTGGTGCATGGATATTACCTCAAACTCGGAGCATTCAAATGACCAGACCTCCTCCCATTGGTTGGTTCTCCAGACCTTGATGAGGCCGCTCATATCAGCCGTGGCTAAGTAACTCCCATCATAACTGAAACCTACACACGTCACTGAATCCTCGTGTCCTGTAATGATAAAGGGCATAATTTTACGATCATATAACAGTTTTCAGAACTATTCATGGGCCTTTAGAGATTGACATTTAAATTCAAAACAACAAAGGCAAACATGGTAACTATGCTGAAAAGGTCCATGTGTTCTGAGGTTCGAGAGTTGACTGGGCTCTCACAGATGAAAACCTGCTAAAATTTGATTTCGATCCAAAATGTGAGATTCAATGAAGAAAATTGATTGTTGAATTTGTAAGAAAATCGACAATTTCGCATTTACCTAGTTTCATTAATGAGATGACTACCCGTGAATATGAAAATTTTTCATAGAAATACTATCAGAGATTTATATTTGAGTATATCAGTTTTCGGCAATTGATTGAATTGAGGAAGTTTTCTGATTTGCAACTATTTTGAACAAATTTTATATTGTTTAATTCCAAAAAAGCCATGGGTTATCGAGTTGTTGTCTAAACTTCTAGTACAAATTTGGGGATTGAAATTTAATTTTTGAGTGAATTTTGCATCTTATTACCAGTGGTAAAACATGACACTGCACTTATTATATATCAGAGTATGTGTCAACGCATACCTGTACATTCAAAGATGGTCTGGCCAGAGCTAACATCCCAGACAAGAGCTCTGTCATCCTGTCCTCCTGTCACAGCTTTACCACATGTCACAGGATCAACTCTTACACAGAATACCGACTCTGAAATGTACACAATCACAAATATTCAGTACTGATTCTCCCCTACATTCATGTCTGTGGCATTATGAACCTGATGTAGGTATATCAGACAGTGGTGTAACATAACACTTGCTTAGCGGCCTGAGGGGCAACCAATTTCCGCTGGTGGCAAGTGAGATTGAACTTGTACTTGCCCAATGTGGCAAGAGGATTTGGTTCCAGTCAAATCATTGCAATGTCAAATCTTTTCTTTTAATAACTCTGTCTCATCTGATGATTGAACTACTCTGATTAAGTGTAAATACCCTGTGATAAACTTTAACATGCAAATATATCGCTGTCTGCCATTATGACAGGCAATCTATGAGATTGTTCATAATGTAGATTGAACTTCCGGTAATGGCAGAAAAATAAAAATCAGGAGTTCTCTTTAGTAAAAGTTAACTTTCTCAAAATTTGTCCTGCAGGACTGTCACGGAAGTGAAAGTATTCTGTGGTTGGAAACAGACTTCTCACATTTTCTGTTCATCCACATTGCGGATGGGGAAAGATCTTTCTAATTGTAGATCTGAACCAAATAGCTACATGTAACCCCATCACGTCTTCCTAGAAACAAAGCTTACATCAACAGAAAATGGACAAGAGGATTTGTCAAAAATGGAATCGGAAAATATTGTCACAATTTTATATTTTGATGAGGCTCTTTGATATTGTGGCAACCAAGTTTCAATGAGGGCAACCGGATCTTATTCAGGGCAACCAGTTTAAACTTTTAGCTTGCCCTAATGGCAACCACCTGAAAAAAGAACACCATTGACTATTCTCAAAAATTGAAACTTTTGAAAAACATGTAAGACAGGATAAAAGTCTAATGGGTGCAATTTTTTTAAAGATCACAAAACTGGTGTGAATTTGATTGTAATTTCATCATGTTTATAGAAAACATATTTTATAATAGAGACAATGATATTCATAGATTCACATGGCCACAATTGAATTTCATTCACCTTTATGTTCGGAATAAACAAGATCTGCATCATCGGTAACATTACTAGCCCCTTCTTCAGTCTCTAAATCCAATTCTTCTAAATTATCAGCAACGTTGTTCACACCTGTAACTCAACAGAAAATATGGCACATGTACATGACTCAACAATACATGTAAGCTTATATGAGGATACTAAATTTGGTTTGCCATACCTTGCCATTTAAGCAGCTCGATAAAATGAACGCATACCTGCTCTCCTAATTGTGGTACCAGGAGAGCTAATAAAAGAGCTCCTTAATCATGTCAATTTGCATATCCTTATATTACGATCACTCTCCAATCTGGGTGAGCATTTAATAGCTCTCCAATGATTTTCAAACAGCAAGGCCTGGTTCGGTTATATAATAGCTAACAAAACAAAATAACAAAACATCAAATATAGTCACGCAAACCTCATCTTGATCAATCATATATGTCAATACCAATGGGCACGGTAAAGCAAGGGAGGCAACTTTGTCAATGCCACGACTTATGTGTGGCGAGGGGGGGGGTAGATTGTTTTGATTACAGCTGTTCACATCGCAACTCATCAATGAATTATTATATATAAAATGTGACATCGCTATATGACATTCTGTATCTCTCTGTCATGTCTGTATCTGGAATTCCAACAATAAGTATTCCTACGAATTACCTGGTATTGAGTGAGTGAGTCAGTCAGTCAGTGAGTGTGATCCGAATGCTTTCTCCAGCAAAATAAGGAGAACCATTGACATTAGAACCTTGATTTTTGGCATGAACGTGCATTAGGGGATTGTTACTAGCAAGTTCTGAGCTGACCTACTTTTGATGGAAATTTGACCTACTTAGGTGACATATAAACCTCAAAATTGGCAAACTTCATAGGTCCTGTGACGTTAGTCACACTCCAATGTTGTCAAAACATTCCCGAAATAGTTTAAGCATATAGGCAGGAATGAAAAAGTACACTAGGGGTAAAGTCGGCTTATTTCAGACAGTGGGGGAACTTCAGACAGTTTACGTAATCCATCTAATTTCAAAATAATAAATTTTCTAAGAATCAAACATGTTTGAATTGGTTCGATTTGGGGTATTTATTTCTTCTCGCTTTCGGCGCAAGTTGTTCCACTGCGTCAATATTGGAAGCAATGTGTTGACCTGAATCCTGATAACATGGCAATTTTCTTTGACAAGGTGCTATAAAGAGGTGCAAGGCGTCTATAAAGTGTAACCGTGGCACTTTATGCCATATTCTAGATAACAATGTGAATAACAAAACATAGTTAAGTTTCCCCCCAACAGTGCACTCGTATTCTATCTCGGAGGATTCAAAGGCAGATTTCTACCCTGGGAGAGAAATTTTGACGTCAGAGATGATGTTAACGACGTCATACTTCGAGCGTCCTGCACCGTCTGTGGGACATCGCGGCAATGCAGAGAATGGAACAGTTTTGTAACAATGTTGCGTTGTGACATGGTTTATCATTCGATAATAACGTCACAAGTTCCGACATGCTTGTGGCGCTGTGCACTATGATAGCATTAATAACACTGAAATTGTTAAAAATTGAAGTCGTAAAACAAGAAAAAAGATATAAATTCTATAATTTGGAAGATTATCTTGAGTGGATATGACGTAAACTTGCAAAAGTACCACAGTTACACCTTAACATTGTGGCAGTCACGTGGCATGTGCTTAGCCCTATGGATTAACATGTTTGTCCAAAGATCCCCACAACGTGTCCGAACTTTCCCGACTTTGACCAGCTTTCTGGCTAATATTCAGGAAACTTTGTCTCAATGACAGTGGTATGAACAAGCATCGGCATACATTCAGATATTGGAGAATGTGGTGCATTGCCAAAGGTGTCTTGTAAAACATGCAGGCAATCTTGGTCTTGTAATTTAGGTTTAACTCTTTTTATGTTAAAGGTTATACAAAATGGTCTCAAAATCTGCTACTTTTTTGTGCTAAATTGTTGTAGAGGTGATTATATATACTTGTTTTACATTTTTGTATGTTTTCAAAGTGCCCAAGGTTGGAAATAGCAGCAGTAAAGTGCGACAATTTCATACCCCTTTCAAAACGGCGAAAGCTGTGACCGCTTGATCTGTGATGTCACAACCTGATTACGATCTCGCTCAAATGCCTGTAGTGATGTCCAAATGTCAGCGACATCACGCTAGAACTCCCACAGTTGGGTGAATCTTTCGTAACAACACCCGACGTCATAGACTATGACGTTTACGGTACAATCGTAATCAGGTTGTGACGTCATGCACCAGAGGTCACGGCTCCAATACGTTTTCCCCCACATGTGTGCTATTCGTGTCCTAAAACCCACTTCGACGACATTATTCAAGAAAAAAATACTAATTTGTTGTATGGAACACTACTGGGTATGTTTTAATGCAAAGTAGTATAGAGTCATTTGGTATAACCTTTAATATTTTGAGCCACTTACCCCCAGGTTCTGCTGAGTCGTCTAATTCAATGACCTCCTCGATATCCTCCTCATTCAGCCTGGCTACTTCACTGGAGTCTTCTTCTTGATCTATACCCGACATCTTTAATATGAGCAGGTTGATTCGTTAAACCCTAAGATTAAAACAAAATAGATTTGAAAAAAATAATGACCCGGAGTTGTAAATCATGCTGGGGGATAGTGGTTTAATCAAGTTCGTGATGTCAAATGTTGATAGGCTCTAGGGTGAAGACTTGGGAGATGAAGTTGGGGCCTGACTAGTTAAAGGTTGGAAGAATGCTGAAGTTAGTTGATAATAAATAGGGTGGAGATCACGGTCCACAAATCAAATTTTAAAAACGGGGGGAAGTAGGGGGCTTCGTCGCATTATTTTCCGATGTTGTATGGTACATCATCGGGAATTAGGGCAAGAGTTCCTTGATAGGAATGGCATAGCCAGTGATCCAAATGGAATACACCATGTCAGGTTTTGAGTTCTGTTCAGCATGGGGAGGAGTTCCAAATGTTCCATATATCATTCCATCTGCACCATTGCATGGCATGGTATATGCCATCCTTTCTCTGATGATATTCAAAGAGTATGCCAGGGAGTTAATTTTGCTTCCAAACTCAGGGCTCCTTGCCATTTTGTCTGGAATGCCTTATGCCATGTTCCCAGCATGCTTCAATTTTAAAAAGCTCTTTAACAATGTTTAAATAAAGATAATGACAGGCTCTCAAGAAATCAAGGGCGATATCCATGTAATCTATTGAAACATTTGGAGCACTGTGATGGAGATGACTAGTATGGATGAGGGTATGTCCAGGGCTCTAGGAAAGATATGGCTTAAGCCCAGTAATTCAGTTCTGCAAAGTCATTGAAATTCCACCCATCAGGAGCAACTTGAGCTTGTCAACAAATCAAATATGGTTCATCCTATTGTAATGAGTGGCAATTGACAGCAAGGCCCAAATACATCATCACAAAGATTCAAATATGTCAGTGGAATGAGGTAATGTCTGTCCTCTAGTGATGGAAACTGTCAGAAATGTTGTTCATATTTTGCCATGATTTGAACGATTTGAATCCAAGAGGACCCTCAGAAACTGAATGCAGACTCTTTTATCCATTGGTAAATGAGATCTGAGAAACTTGGATTTTATTTCATACTTTACCAACATTGTCATTCACGAGATATATGCCACTGTTATGGTGAAAAATTATTTTGGCTGCGAGCACAGTGAAATAACGATCGCTGTCTGTTGGCAATTTTGAAATCTACCCATGCACAGATGTAGCTCTGGTATAGCCTTGTTCTATACTACGTGATAACAACTTTGATGTCTTGTAATTCAGATTAACTCGGACGATGGCGGCGATGTGGACAGTTTTATCCCTCTCATCCGAGTTTAGATCTCTTGCCAAGCTAAAAACGGACATTCACTCATAAACAAGGCGTTTTATGAAAGGTAAGTGGACATAGAATCGAATTATTTTATTGGTTATGGTCAATTGGTTCGGCAAATATTGCCCATACGGCACTTTCCCAACAACTCGATCTGGTGATTGGTTTGCAGTCATAGCGTTGTTCTCACGTATTATAGAACAAGGATATACCAGAGCTAGCACAGATGATCCTTTTGCAGGGTGTTAGAGGATTCGCAACAGCCGACTGTCTCCCCATGTCAGCTTTAATTTCAAAATCAAAACCAGGTCTCATGTGAGATTACAATCTTCAGCATGACTTCACCGACGCTTCAACATGAGTCTTCAGTCATTCATACTTCATTCTTCTGCAAGTGAACTCTGTTCAGACAGTGGAAATGATTTTCAGTCATTGGAAATTCGGGATAGTTTGATTGTATAATTGTTGCTGTCCTGACCCAGGATGATCCTGAAACTTATCGCGATTTGAGGATGAAGAAAATTTTGAATAACGGAATGCAGGAAGCTACATTTTTACAGTCGCTGTTGTTTAACTGAAATATTGCTGAACGCGATGTCATGTTAATTAAACCTTGATTATCTATCAATCTCTCTCATTTTTACTGGGATTTGGGATAATTGGGCACTCCCTCTTTTCCATCTTTGCAAATAAACGCTTCCTCTGTTGATCGGAATCGTGAAAGCCGCAGTGTTTTCTTTTCCACTGAACATCATCATCAAGATCCCAACTTTCGATACTATGTATAGCACACATCATCGACAATGTTAACACTGGGGCTCATTTGGATTATCAAGATTGATTTACAGTTCTTCAGTTCAAATATAGCAGACAATTAAACAATTTCCTGAATGTCAGAGCTGCGTTATTATCAATAATAACCTCAAAGAACATGTGCCCTCCCAGTGTTGCGCCACAACACATTCAATACCTTTTCTTCCTTCACGCACCAGAGAGCGTATCTATCTCACAACGTCAACGTGCTCGAAATCTCGTCCACAAAAAAATTACTACACTCAATTTATCTGCGTAACAAAATCCGTGTCACTTTACTGTCATGGCCTTGGGTAATACAACTAAAGTACACATTGGTTGGTAAGTAAATTTGGGAATAAAGTGTTCACAATTTTATAAAAGGGCTCCTGTTTTTGTTGTTGTTGTTGTTGTTGTTGAAAATGCAAACCACTTGGCACTGGCACCGTACATGCTAGACAACTTCCAAACCCTTGATGGTACGTCTTCTCACATTGCAGACTGCAAAGGAGCGTGATGTTTTGAGGACGGTGAAGAAATGTCAGTCACAGGAACTTCAGTTGTGGCTGGTAAATAACTAGGCAGGGAGTCCTCTTCACTAGCCAAGTCAACTACATCGCAAAGCTCTCGATGCACAGAGCAACATACGTCGACTTGGCTAGAGAAGATTGAAGGGAGAATGAGTGAATATGATTTACTACGCTTATTGGATCATCTTGGACTTTCAGCTGAGGGTCCTTGTGTACGTACATGTAGTATTGTTTATATTTACCCTTCAAATGGCCACCGGAGTAGTCTAAGGCGCTTCGCTGGTGACCCCTAGCCTCACACCATTGCTGGTGAAAGTTTGCCAGTTACTTCCCAAAGGGCATGCAGCGGTTCTCTCTGGGTACTCCAGCTTCCTCCACCAACCAAACTGTCTGTCACCAGAAGTGATACATCCTTGATTTAAACCAAATCCCCCCTTCCACCCATCAATGATTTTGTTCAGACCATGGAGGGATAAACTGTTTATACCTACATGTTCAGACCAAGGCTTTCCAGTCAGAAACCAACTCAGGTCTGTGTTTCGAATCAATGATCAAAGAATACAAATGATCTGGATATGAACATTGTTTTGGAGACAGATGCTGGACAAGGTTTGCCTCTGCTGTCTTAGACTAAACAAGTCGATGGATAGAAATAAACACTGCTACTATGTGTCAATAGACAACCTGAAATTCCAAGCAGATGCAATAAGCATAGTAACGTCGCTTTCAAAAATATTTCGGGCCCTGTGGAGGCTTCTGGGGATTGACCTGGATTGTCATCGTGCACACTCAAGGTCATGGTAAGAATAGGCCTTTTCACACCTAGGATCCTTTTATTAATTATGAATATGACAATTAATAAATATACCCCCGTGCCCCCCCCCCCCCCATTCCTTGATACTGTTCATTGTAAAATGAATGTCCTGGAATGGGTATCCGCTCTGCCACAAGCTGGGGGGGTCCATCCCGGGAAATTTACCCTAAATGTCTTGTTTCACCTTCGTCCAGAGTTACCACAAGGATTTTGTTAGTGTTGAGTATAATAGCTGATTAATTACTCACTTACTTTGGCATGTAAGCTTCAGCACATCTTCTCACATCAAGTCAATTTCTATGTTCGACATATTTCATAATCTCACTTTGATGGTAGATTAGCCTTGGTTTATTATAAACTAATCAGTTGTCTTCAAGGAACATGTGAAATATATATGAACACAAGATGTCAATCACCTCGAATCCATTTGAATTTCGAAATAGAAGTGGGTCACTTGATTGGCTGTCCTATATATATCGGGGTCTACTCAACTGCCATTTTTGGAGGAATCACATAGCTACTGTCACCTTGCCCAAAATAGATGTGCAGGTGACCCGTGGGACTCCCAGGGCATGCAGGGTTGACTTGGGATGTCGTTGTGCACACCCCAGGTGATGGCAAGAATAGGCCTTGTGGAAGAGGCGACTAACTGGGGCAACTGTGGGATTCCCAGGTGTGAAAAGGAATAGGACCCCAACCATGGGTTTCCCGGGTGTGAAAAGTAATAGGACCCAAACATCGGGTTCACAGGTGTGAAAAGGAATAGGACCCCAACCATGGGTTTCCCGGATGTGAAAAGGAATAGGACCCAAACATCGGGAAAAGGAATAGGACCCAATATGACTAAAATATCGTTGAAAGCGAGTTAAATCATATTTACTCTCACTCGTTGTGTAGATTCTGATTGGTTCAGCTCTGGTTCGTAGAGATGTGGGGGTACACAGGCCTTCAAGTTGTGCTTACAGTGAAAGTATAGGAGGAAATATAGGAGGAAATTTGAAAAAAATGTTGGAGAAACTAGGAATTTTCTTATTAAAATATAGGAAATATAGGATTGTAAGATGGGTCACTATTATTTCATTGTAATACATATTTTTTTCAATTTGATATAGGTTGTATGATGATAAGAATATTGGTTGATTTACTTCAACTGGTTAAATTGGAAGTGTTTCGGTTTTAAAACTTTGATACACCAAACCCAGCTGACTTCAGATTTGCAAACCGTCATTGCCTCATCTCTCCTTGATTGTGACATTACATCAGACCAGCCTATCGAAGACTGAATGATCAAGTATTGACGTCCAAACAGGTGGTCTGTTGTGATGTCACAAACTGGCATCAAACTGAACAAGGACAGATAAGCAATGCAAATATCTGCTGGGCTTGACATACCAACTTTGGAGCACATTATTTTCTAAAGCTACTAGGAGACAGAATACTTCAAATAAAACCAAATGAAGTGGATAAGTTGATATTTCTATCATTACCCCCAACCCATAAAGAATATAAATGGTAAAATATGAAAACTTGCATTTCACCTTTAAATCAAATGGTTAACGAGATAATATACATCCAAACTATATTTCTCGAGGATGTAGTCACATCATTCTTGAAGCATTTCCATGTAAACCTCTATTGTTATCCATGGACCTGGGTCCTCCGACGGTTTCCTAATAATATAGTCCTTCTTTGTCGGTGTTTGATTGTGAAAGCTCTGAACAATTATGTTTACATTATGTATTCTATTGTTTATTTACCTCCAGGGCATGTATCATCGCCATGGGTCTGGGGGCTTTCGTAATAGTTAAGCTACAGGCGAACCAAAACCGCGTGAGGATGATGAAGAGACGAAGAGAGGCTGATTATCAGGAAGAGATGGCAAAAAGTGGAGTGAAGAGGTGACAAACTTACACTATTACAAAAAGAACATTTGATGGAAGAGGAATAATAGACTTAAGGGGACTTCCTGTGTAATATTGCTGGAAACACAAAACAATTTGATCTTTGGAATTACGACCCATCTAGATAACTCCGCACCAACACTTGTACTTCTCAAGACATTGGTAATTGGTACTTGGGCCAGTTTGGTAGTTTATTTGAGAACCAACATTTTGAAGTACCAGGTAATAATGAATCGATACAACCAATCAATCACGATGTATTCCCAGCATGACAAGGATCTACACCAATCAGATACTTCTTTCTTAATTGGCATAATTTCTATTGCTTGTATTTTTTCACAGCTAGATCTTAAAAATCTGATAATTCCGTAGATGATATAACTAAAGGACCAGCATCTTTTCGAAACAACATCCTGCTCGCTGGAGGAAAAACTTGGATCTCTATGTGTTGTACAACATTGAGGGTTTATGCTGGTCCTAACAAAACTGATCTTCGGGTATCGACTATCAACACCTCTTGGACAATTACATGTTGGATGTTGGGTTCCAGGTCAGCGAATGATGATGTAGACTAGGTCGCTTATTTGCCGATCAAGGATAATATTCTGCACTCATTCAACTTTAATAGGCTTTTAGATACATTTGTGAGATACATGTATATATTGTTGACTGCTCAAGTTTCTATGATGTTCAACTTTTTGACTGAAGTTATAGATGGGTGACATAAAGCATTATCAGAAAACATGGATCCATGATTTCATGGAACAGCCTTCCAGTTCAGATTTGGTGTACTGTGTGACTGAAATGTAAAGAGTCCATACAATGAACCGAACTAAATTGTAACTGGTACCGGTAGGGTAAAAGATATTTATCTGAAATTCAACATTACTAAAAATTTCACCCATCAGACATTTCAGTAACAGACCCAAAGAGGTGTGATTATGTATATATCCTCCTTCTTAGAGCTTCATGATATTGTATGGTGGTACTGCACCAATGATGTTGATCAACAGCTTACAAGTGTTCATGTGTGATTTGTATGGGAGATAACTCTGTAGGCAGGACTTGTTTTAATAATTTCATTATGGGGTGCTGTGTATTATATGAGTAACTTTGATTTTGAAAACATTTCCAAATTTTTCAAATTCCAAATGTTTTTTATTCAGTTTGGGAAACAGAATCTATTGTAACTGATGAAGATGTGTGCAAAATGATCTACATTTATACTACAGAAACTGATCCATCGGAAAAGGATGGATTACATCTGCAGGCCTTCAAGCATCCTCGTGAGCCAGTGAATCGATCTATATTTTGGGATAGATACACTGGCTTGGTTAATTACCCATAGCAGTTCTGGATATAAATAGATCAAGGGCTTTCTCCTAAATCAAACCAATCAGTGAACGCGCTAACCTAGCTGATTACGCCAATCCGCTGCGAGGTACGAGGTGTGACCAGATTGAATTTCATTGCCGGTCAAACTACTTTGATGTCGGGCTGAAATCGACTTCGGAAGTCAAAGCAAAAACCGCAGGCTTGGGATACCGACATGCTATTTCAAAACAAGCGTGAGGGATAAATGTATGAGATTGTATGATAGAGGCATCGAAGAACTCCTACGAATCACCAAAAATGTCCAGGTAAACCCTCTGCAAAGATTTACCTGGACTTGTGAAGATGGCCTTCAAGTGGCTCGCAGTCAAAATATAGGAGGAAATTTGCCAAAATATAGGAGAAATATAGGAATTTTCTTATTAAAATATAGGAAATAAATGAGTAAAAGACATTGTAGGTTCCAACCTTGGTAGTTTTCTGGTGTTTAATCAAATAATTTCCACTGAATGCAGTCATAGAGGTGGTGATTGAGGAGACCCCTTCTGCTGCTTGGTTCAATATGTGAGATTTAAATGTTTTCATATTTGAAAAAAAAGAAAATCTGAAATGTATTTCCTAATGCCAATTTGACTCGTTTCAGAGCATTGGTGAAAGTTTCATGAGAAAAAGTCGATATAAGACATTTAGGCGGTTTTGGTCTACATATAGGATAATATAGGAAAACCTAAAAAAAACAGGAATTATAGAAAATATACAAGTCGCTTCAAGGCCTGCGTATGGAATTGCATGAAGAAAAACATTTTCAAAACAATTGCAAGTCAGTGTCTCCCAATTCCATGAAGCACGCCTTACATTCTAGAAATCTCACCAGGCTGATTTGAATAGACCTGGTATTGGCTATTAACGATGCTGATTTTCTCACAGCGAGGCTGATTTCAGTTGAGAGAGAGAGAGAGAGAATTGAGGTTTAACGTTGCATGATTTCAGTTGAACTACATTATTTGTATTGGCACTTAATTTTTACCTTCATAAAGCATGAGTAAAAAAAAATGTCAACCTTTTGTTTTGTTAATTTATTCATCTGAAGATATAATTTATTGTGTATATGAATATAACACAATGACACTCCCTCTCTGGGCTTTATCCACCATTGTATGTTTTATTTATGGACAAAAATATACAGATAATGTGTATATACCAGTTACGCTCATGGATAGAAAGTGCATTCTCTACATGATTTGGAAATGCATGAAAACGGACACAGGAATAAGATACTTCACATGTTCAACTGTTTTCAGGTGTCTCTGTTGCACTTTAAGACTTTCTCTCCGAGAGTTTTTACTTGACATTGGAAAAAAGTGCAACGGAAATATCAGAAAATAGATAAACAGTGAAGAGTCACATTCCTGTTTCTTCATCAACTGCTGTGTTCATTCATAGCTGCTTTATGGATCGAGATAATGCACTTTCTTTTCGTGAGCGCCATTGGTACATACACAATATATGTATATTTTCTTCCATGAATAAAGCATACCATGGTTGAATATAGTGGAGAAATGAAGTGCATGCCCTTCCATCATGTGTTATATTCATATACTAATACACAATAAATTGTAACTTCGTATGAATAAATGAATAAAACCACAGATGGACATTTTTTTTACTCTCCCTGTATATTTTTAGTACATAAAATTGTATACCGTAAAATTAAACAGAGTTTTGTTGTTGTTCTCCAAGCCCTTTACCAATGTGGAGTTTTGTGAATAAACCTTGGAAGTTCCATTAATACGAAGCTGCGCATCTGAAAACTCGCACCAGCCATTCATAATGTATTCAGTTCGAACCATACTACTTTGAAGACGTCAGGAACACCAAGCAGTCAAGTGACAAATATAGGCCTACAGATTATTAAACATTTTTTAAACTGATGTGGTTATTCATTGGAAGTCTCTTGATACATCGATGCTGTACACCAAGTTTTGTACAGAACATTTAAATGGTATCGGAGAAATACATCATTAAAGATTTTACATAAATTAAACATGGCTGCCAAGCTTTCCACCCAATCAAGGAAACTGGTTCGGTCATTCCTTAAAAGTTTCTTGATGTATCGATGATCTATACCAAGTTTCACAATACACAGCGAAATGGTGTCCGAGATACTGAAGATTAATGGTTTCGCATAAATTAAAGATGGTCACCATGGTTTTCACCCAATCGGGGAAATTGCTTCCGTCATTCCTTAAAAGTTTCCTGATGTATCAATGATCTATACCAAGCTTCACACTAAACAGCAAACTGGTCTCGGAGATACACAAAATTAATGGTTTCGCATAAATTAAAAAGATGGTCGCCACAGTTTCAAAACAATCGGTTCCAGATTCGATAGAGTTCTGGGGCACGAGCATATGGATGTGCAATGCAAGTTTGGTGAACCTAGGGCATGTCGTTCTAAAGATGTATATGAGGACGACAATACCCTTCGGCAAAACCAGCAAAACTATTGTTAATATAGTTGGGGTTTTTTTAATGATGCAAAAAACAAATCTGAACGAGAGATCCTGAAGGATTTGGTGCCCACCATTGTCTGATAATTGTAAGCTAATGACGAGGATCTTTTTGTCCTTTGTTACTAAGAACAAACGATTGATTTGTTTACAGAATTTTGAATCTGAGCGAAAAGATCGAAAAAGGGACACTGGAAAACACCAAGATATCATCTTTCGAAGTTTAAGGAGTTTCAAGATTTCTAGAAACTGTACTTATGTCAGTTGTAATAGTACAAGAGAAAAGAGCAAAGTTAGTCTGAAAGTGAATGTCCGGAGCATCATTTGTCTTCGTTTTGTAGTATTTTTTTTTGCACGTGTCATCCTTGGGTACTGGAAGCGAAGACAAATGTCTTTGACATACTTAAGATTTTATAATTAGGAACGAATGCTAATTCTGTTCTGTTTACTGGGCTAGTTTGAGATATCTCTTTTAAGATACCATGCTCGAAAATAGTAACATGGTACAATACTTAATACTGAAGGGATCCGCGCAGTAATGTTGAAACCTCGAAAGTGTCTGAATCCGGATTATCTTCCTTGGATCAAAACACACAGTAGTCTAAATTTGTCGAGTTGTAATGTTGTGTCACAAGAGTGACGTCCCTTCATGTGGCCGACCCGTCGGCAGATGAAACAGTTCACTGGACTAAGAAAACTGATTTAAAATTTGAAAATTTGCAGTAGTTCCTGAGAAACCGCGATAACAAGGTTTCATGGGGGAAATTCAAGATGGCCACCTTATGGCCATATTGGATTTTCGAATCGGACCAGAAAAGGTATCTTGCACAACTGGACCACATGGGGAACCTGCGTACCAAATTTGAGAAAGATCCATGCAGTAGTTCCTGAGAAATCGCGATAACAAGGCTTTATGGGGAAACCCAAGATGGCCGCCTTGTGACCATATTGGATTTTCGAGTCCGACCAGAAAAGGTATCTTGCACAACTGGACCACATGGGGAACCTGCGTACCAAATTTGACGAAGATCCATGCAGTATTTCCTGAGAAACCACGATAAAGTTTCCTGAGGAAATCTAATATGGCTGCCTGGTGGCCATATTGGATTTTCGATTCGGACCGAAAAAGGTGTCTTGCACAACTAGACCCTAAGGGGAACCTGTGTACCAAATTTGAGAAAGATCCATGCAGTACTTCCTGGCAAATGACAACAAATTTTCATGGGGAAATCTAAGATGGCTGCCTGGTGGCCATATTAGATTTTCGAATCGGACAAGAAAAGGCATCTTGCACAACTTACCCCCAGGGGAACCTTTATACCAAATTTCAGAAAGATCCATGAAGTAGTTCCTGAGAAATCGCGATAACAAGGTTTCATGTGGAAATCCAAGATGGCCACCTTGTGGCCATATTGGATTTTCGAATCGGACCAGAAAAGGTATCTTGCACAACTAGACCCCAAGGGGAACCTGTGTACCGAATTTGGGAAAGATCCATGCAGTAGTTCCTGAGAAATCGCGATAACAAGGTTTCATGGGGAAATCCAAGATGGCCGCCTTGTGGCCATATTGGATTTTCGAATCGGACCAGAAAAGGTATCTTGCACAACTAGATCAAGGGGAACCTGTGTACAGAATTTGGGAAAGATCCATGAAGTAGTTCCTGAGAAATCGCGATAACAAGGCTTCATGGGGAAATCCAAGATGGCCACCTTGTGGCCATATTGGATTTTCGAGTCCGACCAGAAAAGGTATCTTGCACAACTGGACCACATGGGGAACCTGCGTACCAAATTTGACAGATCCATGCAGTATTTCCTGAGAAACCACGATAAAGTTTCCTGAGGAAATCTAATATGGCCACCTGGTGGCCATATTGGATTTTCGATTCGGACCGAAAAAGGTGTCTTGCACAACTAGACCCTAAGGGGAACCTGTGTACCAAAATTGGAAAAGATGCATGCAGTAGTTCCCGAGAAATCGCGATAACAAGGTTTCATGGGGAAATCCAAAATGGCTGCTTTGTGGCCATATTGGATTTTCGAATCGGACCAGAAAAGCTATCTGCACAACTAGACCTCAAGGGGAACCTGTGTACCAAATTTCAGAAAGATCCATGCAGTAGTTCCTGAGAAATTGCGATAACAAGGTTTCATGGGGAAATCCAAGATGGCCACCTTGTGGCCATATTGGATTTTTGAATCGGACCAGAAAAGGTATCTGCACAACTAGACCCCAAGGGGAACCTGTGTACCAAATTTCAGAAAGATCCATAAAGTAGTTCCTGAGAAATCACGATAACAAGAATTGTTAACGGACGGACGGACCACAGACGAAAAGCGATTTGAACAGCCCACCGATGGTGGGCTAAAAATTCAATCTATAGAAAATTGCTGCATGAAAGATAATCAAGAGATTATCTATTTCATGGTCTCATTTGGTTTAGTTATATTTAACTTAAAAATAAACTCTGATACACATGGTTGGATGTATTTCAGCAAGTATAGCATTGTCAGACTTTTATTAAAGATAATTTGTTTAAGGAGTATGGAAACCAGGCTTTGTCAATGTCGTCCGAGTCAAGTACAGCGAAGTCCATATTTGATGTAGTGCTATGGTGGAATCTTTCCAGATCAAGTGAAATTAAACAAGTACAGTCAGCTATATCCTTCGACCTGTTGAACCAAGCAGTGCGCATGTTTAAGAGGATTTTTAACGTTCTGAAATGCCAATCAAAATCCAGTCTGTTCAATATCGAGGAGTATCATTTTTTTAGCGGAGCATCAACAATAGATCAAATCTTCAAGTCAAATGCTGCACTAACGTTCCGTCATTTACCTTGTCCTAATGAATAGAGTAAATTGTTCAAACCAGGAAACGCACGTTATATAGCCAACCAAGATAGGAGCTTGCCAACACCATGCAGTGAGGATTTTCTTTGATGTCTGCCAGTGTGATTTCCGGCTGTATTGCTTTTAATCTCTTTCTAATAGCCAATCAAATCTGAATTTTAAAGAGGTCATACATTGCACTCCTACTGTAACTATGGACCACGGAATATTTATAGAGCTATGACATCACCAAACCCGTATTCTGATCAGATAATGCGTTATGTTCAGCCAAGGCAACATGTGTAGTGTTCGACTTGGATATGCGACGACAGATCAAATGTCTTCCGCTTCATTCAAAGATGCGATATGAAATTATTTTTCAAGCAGACTTAGTCCTGTTAGTTGAGTCAATTGTTAGGTTTCGTGAAGGTCTCTGAATAATTCAATTAATTTTGGACTATAATGTATCTTCTAACTCAAATGAAAACAGACTGGATTCTTTTGCCAACATCTCAGAGCAACTGGAATGTGAACAGTTTCAGATAATTAGAACTGAATGTAGGCAGAATATTCATGGATGAATTCCTAAAGTATGCTTCACACAAATGGAATCAGAGACCTAAAGGTATGCCCTTCTCCCATGCAAACTTCTGAATAAGTGAATGCGACATTTAATATGATGCAGTTTAATATTCGTCCTCACATTTCAAGTTAAATACGTATAGTACTACGCTAATGCTCCTTCAACTCCCTTGATCAAGTGGGTAAATTCTTCAAGCCATAAACGCATGTGATGTCCTGCTGCCAATCATGATACGAGCTTGCCAACACTGCAGGGAGGATTTTCTTTGATATCTCTGATCTCCAATTGGTGAATTTATTGGTTTCAAACGGGAAATGTTCATATCCTTGGAGTAGCTAATCAAATGGTAAATTTGAAGGTCCTACAGGGGCACTTGACCCAATATGGACCATGGAATATAAAGCGGACATCATCAAACTGTATTTGATATAAAGACTAGAGCCATGGGCATATATAGAAAGGTGGTTCAGAAGATAAACGCTGTTGCTTGATCGAGGGTTGGGACAGATATCATCCATTGCAAGTGAACTTTTCTTTGCATAATCTAGATTTTATTGCACTGTACTTCCATTTGTAAATTAGTATTTTGTAATTTATGGTTCACAGTAAAAATAGTTTTTAACAGATTGTCATACCCGACCGAGTATCATTTTCAGAGACTATCTATTGACTGGCTGCAATAGTGGAGATAGTAAAACTCAAAAGAATAGCTGCTTCCTGAGTAGCAGATTTCTTTCCCAGAGTTTCAATTCAAAATAATATCTATTTGTTAGAAAAAGCCCCCCAAAAGCACATGAAAAACTGGCCATAATACCAAGCTGATCCATATGTAGTGGTACTACTATTATACATACACCCGGTACTGGCACTGAATGAAAGTATTGGAACACACAAGTGCATGTAACAACAAGTGGCAAGACATCCATCTCAGAATATTTCAGTTCTCAGACATGTCAGATAGTATTATTTCTAAGTTTAACACCCTACTGAATCGACAAGTGTGATTATAGGTTAAAACCGCCGGTCACGTGTCAAATCACAGTCAATGGTAGGTTTTTCGGTGCTTTCGTTATCAAGCGTGGGCGTGTGTCTGACCAGACGACAGTGACCACAGCCGAAAATGAACGATTTTCAGCATATCGATGACAGGTATGGTTACTGGTGTCCAGTCATTTTTTGAAGGAGAGATATCGTACTATATTGTCACCAAATGTAGGGTTATTACTATTTCAAGTTAACAAAAATTTTAAACATTTTGGCGGCGAGAGGTGTTTTTAGATGTTGGTAGACAGTCCATGGTAGGTATTTGCATCGAATTATATTGTGAGGAAATGAGCACAAAATGAACACGTGGGAACTTACTACCTGCCTCATGTATCACTGACTCATTCATCTCTCGATTCCTTCCACTTGTGTGTGTTTAAGAGGAATATGAACCATTAATAGTTTATTCTCTGTCTGTCTGATATTACGACAGTCCATTGTATCATCATCGGACCGATCGACAGTCCATGGTAGGTCAACATGCACTTGTGAATGAGAGCACATCGTCTGATCCAATGATTCGCCAAATGGACTGTTGCCAAGACAAATGGTAGCTACCATGGACTGTCGACATATCTGATATATAATCATATGTTGCTTCATTATAACATTGCAGCTGTTATGCGGCTTCAATGTGAAGTGATCCAACCTACAGTTCATGGTCGCATGACAAATGGACTGGTGCATTCACCTATAATCATACTTGTCGATTCAGTAGGGTGTTTAAGTTCAAATTCATTAATTTCACTACATACATGTACATATATTCCTAACACCAGTCCATGTGATGACCTAGTTTTAGCTTGACCTTCATTCGTCCGAAACCAGACCCAGCATAGATACATGTACAGCCCGGAGAGCTATGGTAGGGCAGCTCTTTGCACATGTACATGTTGCCTCCTGAACTGTATTTCTCGGAGCCGAGGTAAATCTTTGGAAGAGTGACCATAGGAGGCTTCCATACTTTAGTGCGTATTAATCTGATATCTCGAAAGAAAACAATTAACAGAGTATTATTTAATACAGGTAAGAGATCAAGTACATGCTAAGTGACTATATATAGGCCTACAAAGCCCGTCAACAACTGAAGGATAACTTCTGGTCTGAGAAAGAATAAACAATTTGGAACTATTTTTACACGTGTACTTCGGACAACCCTAAAATCAGAAATTTTCTAGATCCCATAATAAAGGTGAGACAACTCATCTTTCTAAAAATGTGTAATATTCGGTCAAGGCAACACATGAAGTGTTTTGACTAGGGTATGCGAAGATGGTGTAAACTACGTAACCATATGCTCACATGAGTAGTGTGACCAACGTCACAGGACCTACAAGTAGGGCGAGGACGATGACTTGGGGTCCAAGCGTAATGTTATAGGTCACCTAAATGACTTGGGGGTCCAAGCATAATGTTATAGGTCACCTATGTAGGTCAAATTTTCATCAAAAGTAGGTCAGCTCAGGACTTGCTGGTAACAGTGCACGTTCATGCCAAGAATAAAGGTTCTAATTTCAATGGTTCTCATTTTGCCGACGAAAGGATTCGGATGGACTGACCGACTCATTACTGGACAATTTGCGAATGAGAGCCTACTTCGTAGGAAAAACTAGAGCCTATAGGCTTTGGGATGTAATCTACTACTGAATCTGCTAGTGGATTTACAATAGCGAATTTGGGGTAAATGAATACGGATGGATTTCGGTTTACCAATTCAGAACAGGCTTCCAGCTGGAATGTAATAATGCAACGAGATCATGTGTCTCAGTTTATACATTCATGCATGTGCAGATATCCAGTAACAGTAATCGAGTCAAGGCCTCGTTTGAGAGAAATAAAGTATAAGTAGCTCTTTTGCGACATCTGCAGAAATGAGACAACACAGCTGTATTTTAATGAAGATCCATCAATATAAAAATAATTTTCGGACGGGAGCGACACTGGTGAATAAATTCAATGAGCATCAATGCTGTTACGCTCATACTATTCAGCTTGTATCACTGACGTCCCTACTCTCCTTGTTCCCCCCGCTGATTCACATCGCATATTTCGCGCCTCTTGGCCGTAAGGGGGCGCTCTGCACAGGCCAACCACCAATGGATATCACTCTTACGGAAGAGTCTTGGCAATATGAGTTGTCTCCCTTCTCAAACGTTCATATGTCGTTAACGGCAAAACTAACAATAAACGGACGGCAAAACAGCTCTAATTACGTTAATTTCTGAGTTAAGAATGAACAGATTTTTGGATAACTTCCGCCATTGTTTTGTAAGTTTCGTCAACTGATTACAAACATTTGTTCACTGATACCTTCAAATAATTAACAAATAAATCTCTGTAAATGTTGTTAATATCCCACTGATAAGACCACGCTTTATCGTCATGAGTATATAAGGAAATCAAGCTGCCTAGAATGATAACGTAAAAACACCGTTCAATTGTTTCAGATTTTGAATTGAATGTTGACTGTAATAAAGACGGAGAAAAGTTCCTTTGTGAGATGCGGTAAGAGGGCGTGTCGCTGTCAAAATATTGGCAGGACTTCCACATTACGTGAGAGTCATCTCATTATCATGAAGGCATGACGTAATTTCGATCACGTGAGGTAGTTATCCAATCGTGGTTAGTATGAGGAATCTGGTTATCTCCGAGCTATTACGGCACGGCGATTGGGTAACCAGATCAAGCGCCCCCTTACGGCCAAGAGGCACGAACTTGGCGATGTGAATCAGCGGGGGAAACAAGGAGAGTAGGGGCGTCAGTGATACAAGCTGTTTATCAGCGTACAATGCTGTTTTTTCGTTATTTTGGGATAACACTATCTTAGAATAGCACAAATTCTAGTGCTGAAAATTTGGTCGAATCCCGTGCAGGATTCGAACCAGTGACCCCAGAGTCAGGCACCTAACCGCCGAGTGGTTTAGATCGCCGACATACAGTGCTGGCGTTTAGGTGCCTGACTCTGGGGTCGCTGGTTCGAATCCTGCAGGGGATTCGACCAAATTTTCAGCACTAGAATTTGTGCTATTCTAAGATAATGTTATCCCAAAATAATGAAAATACTGTTATACGATCACTTTCTAAATGATAAAAAATATACAATGCTGTTAATAATACTTGACATAATCTGTGTACATTTTTACAGAAATATGTTTACCTCTTTATTTCGCATCCGAATTCATTCCATAATAGAGGCTTGTATATATATATAAATCTTTATTTATTGAGGGTAACTCAACCAGTTATAAACTGTTCTTCCAAGAGGCCCTCCAAAACAAGTGTACAAAATATCAAATGTCATAGTTAATACTGTACAACAACGTGGTCAAATAAATATTTAAACATCTCAGGAGAATAATCACACAATCGCAAGCTAGACTACATGTATGCACGATAACGTTAAGAATAATATTATAGTTACACAAAATCCTGGCATATTTTATACGGCTTCTACTAACTTATTTTTACACTGGTACATTTTTGTCAGTCTGGACCTGAAGGCCCAAAGAGAGGGTTACAACACATATAAGGGAAGTGGGAAGAGGTGCCGACATACTGACTGCGTCACATGACTTCACAGAATAGTCTTCTGGTTAACCTATTCTAAAGCACATACTAGGAATCTAACGATTCGTGATATGTGTTGTATCTCAGGTACGCTTTTATTGTACCTGTTCATGTGGCAACTTGGATGATATGACCACACGGCCCCTAGCACCGGCATAAGCGGTATTAGATACAAATCTAGAGAGCTATGATGGAAATGCTCTGACAACTCGTATACTGGTAATTGGTGAGCTGTTTCGCTGTGACAACTCGTACATTGGATATTGGTGAGCCTCTTTCAGGTTATTATCAAGAGAGTTCCATAGTTTAGCTCCATTGTATTGCATGCTTTGTTTCAAATATTCTGTTCTTGGTCGTGGTAGGTATATGTTGTTGTTCTCGGAGGATCTTAGGTTTCTATCAGTTACTTCATGAACATATTTGAATAGAGTATTGAGGTATGGAGGGCATAGACTGTGGGTGATTTTATACATGAAGACTGCTTTCTGATATTCTATTCGATGATACACACTAAGCCAGTTTAATTGTTGTAGAAGTGAGCTTGTTGGAGTTAAATAATGTACATTCAGTATGATTCGAGCAGCTCGCTTTTGTAGTTTAAAAATTCTATCTATCTGAGAATTGGATGAATTGCCCCAGATTGTGCTACAGTAGTCCATGTGAGGAAGGATATAAGCATTATAATACATTATTTTGGCATCTTTTCTCAGTAAATTTCTATTACGGTAAAGTACACCAAGTTTGGAAGAAATCTTGTTACAAATAGTCAATGTGAGTCTGCCAGTTGAGTGACTGTTCAATACAGAGACCCAATATCTTATCTTGGTCAACAGTCTGTAAGTCGGTACCATTAATTTTGACCTTAATGTCTTGATTTAGTGTCCTTAGGCTGTGTGCTGTTGTGAGAAGAATGGTGGTAGATTCATCTATGTTCATAAACATTTTGTTTTGGTGACACCATCTTTCGATGACCTTCAGATCCAGACTGATCAGTCTTTCTAATTCAGGTATATTTGTGGCATGGTTATATACAGTTGTATCATCAGCATATAGATCAATGGTGCTTGAAAGATCACATAATAACAAGTCATTTACAAAGATAATGAATATTTGTTGTGCATGCTGTCACCCAAAGATTCTTGTAATCCGTCAAATATGGGCCGTAAATCATCCAAAGACGCTGAATTTTAGCAACCTTAAAAATACTGTTACATCTTCAACAGAACTTGGCAATCTCTGTTTTATTGCAGTTCAGCGCTCAAGGCGAGACTTGACACTGATTGGTCAATAAGTCGAACAACAACAACACGTGCCTTTTTGCTATGGCGGAATTAAAACACAGGGCGCTTCTGTTGCTCTGACTGTCCTGTGACTGTGTTTGATAAAAAGTGAATTTCCCTTGAAATATAGGTTTTCGAGTTGTTTTATTGACCAATCAGCGTCAAGCGTGGCCTAATCTACGCCCGGTGATTCTGGGACCACATGGAAATGCAGGGGCAAAGTTTCGTGAAATCAGGGTAATTGACTAATAAATGCCCAGTGTTACGTCCAGGGTTAAAAAAAAAAAAATAAATAAATAAATCAGTAAAAAAAAAAATCCTGTCAATTGTTGACCTGCCTAACATTTTCGAATTCCATTCCAGTTTTCCATGACTTGCAACAAAATTCAACCAGACACGAAATTCCATTACTTTCAAGATTTTTCTCTGGAAAATGTGGTTTTCAAGATCCGCCATTTTCCTGTTTGGTTTTACACAAGTGGGGCTTTACGGCAGTTGTCGTAAAAAGCAAGCAGACAAACGAGGGCTGACCTAATCTCAGACATGCCATAATAACATTGCATTACAGACAACTCAAAGGTTGGTAATTCTCATATCAGTCAAGGCAGATAATACAGCAGAAAAAAAGTGTGAGGTGATCAGAAACAAAGTTTTTTTTGCCTAATTACAGGATTCAACTGACCATACACTTGTATCTTGACTAATCAGACAGAAGGATCAGATCAGATACCATACCAGTACATGTATAATTAGCAAAGCAATGTACCATACATATGCTAATTAATGTAACAAGTAAGAGACAGTCTTTTGTATTAACCATTAGATTACCCTGATAACCAAATTGTAAAACTTTTCTAAACAACGATTTTACACCCTGGAAACTCACAGAGTCTTATTAAACCTGCCCTCCTGGTGCCGAGGGTGATATCATGTAGGGTATATTCAAAGGCGGCGACTTTGATGGGAGATGGGTATTAGTGTCATTTAAAGGTTCATAAAGGATAGACCCACCGGGTATGTAATATGTCTATAATGATTTCTTTATTTCCTTTATTTCAATGAAATATTGTCATGGTTTCCTGGTAATAAAATATGATTGAACCATCTCAGAGCAGGGGCGTCGGAAGCAAATTGGAAGTGGTACGGCCTTATGAGGCAGGGGGGCTACTATAATAGCACTTCAGCCGAGTGTCGAGAGACAGCCTGGGTCCTAGAAGCTCCTGGGGTCTAGATCCCGGAGATGTGTTCAGAGCGATTTCTGGTGAATAAAAGTGCTACATATTACTTTTTTTGCCCCTGAAGATAGACCAGTCCAGTCACCACTTTGAAAATTTGAGATCAATGATGACGGCATATTTGTCAGTCAAATTTCACTGGTCAATGAAAATGCACACAACTATTAAACAGGCTAACATTATATCTGTTCTGTTACAAGTAGTTTTCCCGGCTCCTCACCCTCTCTTTCGCCACCATGATATGGTTGAACATTTTTTGAAAATGAAGTTAAACCCTATTCACTCACTCACTCTTTTTTTTAGCAACTTCAAAATACATCAATAATTCAATCACAGAAAGTGAACTTTTCCACCAATAAATCAAGGGGTGATCAAATTTATTGGAACCGGCAGTTGACAAAATGGTCCAAAATCATGCAAATAATTCTTTGCTTAGAGGGGAATCAAAGTTATTAGAACAACTGATTCAATTTTGTCCACAAAAATGGGGGTGATTGAATTCTAATAGGGTGGTTGAATTATTAGAGGAATTACCGTACTGGTGATGGGTTAAAAACCCTGCATGAACAGCCCTCACAATTAACCACGGCAAACGGTAAAATCACTTAGCGACGGCACTTTTTTTGCCGTTGGTCGCAACGTGATGTTGTTGTTGTCAGTAAAAAAAATTGGGTCGATGGTAAAATACGTCTCCTTGAACTGCCTATTCTTGCGAATATATTTGGTTTTAATAAGAGAGACAGCTTCTGATGTTGTGTTTGTCTGCTTGCATTATTGGGAGACAACGGTCGGCACAAATGCACTTTTCCATGAACTGAAACCCAATCTGCAGGTCTTCAATTGGATGTCTGTCGCTCTCCAGCATGAAGGTTATTCTTCCGCTGGCGATTGCTCATCGTCGCAATAATATAACACAGGCGATCGCATATGCGGAGAGTGCTCTGGGGAATGGCGAGGGTTACGATGAAGGGCAATTCACATAAAGGTAGCATTATGTATTATTGTATTATGAATAGCATGTTAACCTGAAATAGTGAACTGAGTAGTAATTTTGAATCAATTAATTACCACTAAATATCTTATATACCCCATGTTTTCATACATTACACAGAAGATAATGTGCCATATATTTATAGTATCGTACTCCACGTAAACCTCTGCTATTGCCATTCTCCTGCGCAGCGGTATTTCTGAAAGTCTGAATCTAACGTCAAAAGGATAGCACGTGGACAACTGCATGGTCAGCTTATCAGTAGAGCCTACTAATATGCTATGACCCAAATACTTGGGGGAAGGGGGCAACAGGTTGTGGAAGATATCTTTCAACAAAAGACATTGCTTCTCTCGGGATCTTCTGCTCGAATAAACGACACTCTTTATACTTTCTACATTAATGAAACATTATTACGCTTTCAGTGCAATGCATATCAATGCATATCTATTTCATTGAAGAATCAGACCCCAGTTTTAGAAAAAAACTTTCGCCGCAAACACATCCCGTCTCCCTGCTGATCTCACTATTTTAGACTGACCTGCAGCCTGCCTAGACATAGAACCATGCCCCTGACCCGTCCATAGAAATCTACAGAGTGTAGCTTAATTCAGCATTGAAAGGGGAGAGACTGTATTGTAATCAGCGTACACGACTGAGGGGCTACAAACTAAGCTGTGATCTCGGAGAGCAAAACAAAACCACTGGAAAACGAGGCGCTCGATTTTGGCACCAATGCATAAAATTAACATGTCTAGCAACACGGTTTGTCAAGAATAATTTGATGAAAACATTACAAACAAGAGAGGGAGATTAAGTTAGTGATTAAAATAATGCACTATATAGCGTTTCTATTGAACTAAGACGCCGCCTGAAAAAAGAATAGGTTCGCAGCATTAGTGAAGTCAAATCACTCGAGGACAACCTCTCTGCCGCCTTACGCGCGAACTTAGACACTGAAACAAGTAAAACGCTATAAGACAACAATTTAAGATGTACTCGAGTATTGTAACATATATATTATCAAAGTAACAAACCCAAGACTGAAAAATAATATCACGAAAAATATGAAATATAGTCGCTATCAAGGATGAGCTCAAGAACTCTTTCTTTAGGATGTGTACGTTGGTCGGACGGCGGAAGGATATCTTTAAACTTTTGCTGGGGGAAATTCATGCCTATATAATGTATCTACTACCGTAGATGACATAAAAACAGTTGTTCTGTCAAGGTTTCAATACAAATCTGGCATGTACCATTCATGACCAGGCTCATTGTCATTACAATACTTGTGTTGCTTTATTCAAACATTGATTTGGGACAGCTTTCACTGCATCAAGCCAGCACTAGATATTAGACAAAGTTGCAAAAAAGATTTGCATATCAACCAAGTCAAACAAAATGTTTCATTACAATTTTTTTCCTTTTAATTCCCAGTGTTCGGAAATCTGTACACACAAAAGTCGGTAAACTGGCTCAGTTGTATCCGTAGCCCTCGATCACTTTCTGGTATTCGGCAATTTTGGGCTGGGCGTTCTCCCTGGCCTTTTGACGTAGGTTCTGTAGGATAAAACAAAATTAAGAGAATTAACTGTAGCACATTAACACTTCATGAACTTGGGAGTGCACAGAAAGTAGTACTAGTTTTCTGTCTCAGATGGTAGTGCATGTTAGACTGTTTTCATAATCATTCAACTCTTGGTGGTAAACAAATCATCATTGACAGAATCATACCATTCATTAAACTTGGTCAATGGCGGGAAATAAGGAACTGAGCATTAGGCCATTGCCACTTGGTCAGTTGTTAAGTATGACCTTGACTTTTAAATACACATGCTAGATGCTATAATTAGTTATTATTAAATTGCAAATAATTGTAAACGAATATGGAAACTGAGTAAGTTTTAAACCAGTCTTTCGTTTTTGAAAACAGCAGGAGTGCTGTATATCACTCTCCTAATGGGATTCTGGGAGTGTAAATCACATTTCTGTTGATCTTCAGTATACAGAGAAGTTGTTGTAAGGAGTGCTGTTTTCACTCGCCTAGATCAATTTTAGGAGTGTGTTTTGAGGAACAAATGACAAGAGTTTTACTCATGAAAATGTAAATCCCTCATCTATTTTAATTATTTGCCCTCAAAATATAGATGAGGGCTGGTCATGCTAAACAACCAATCAAGTGACATGACCTTAACCCATGTAAGGTTTACTTGAATTCAAGGTGGTATTATCAGCATGTTGCAGCTGATGTGGGACCAACATGTATGATCATGGTTTTCTAGCAGCGACCTGCTCGCAGATTGTAACAGCAGGTTACCCCAGACTTCCAATTCTGCAGCAACCAATCAGAATACAAATGGGTTATTCCACACCCAATCAATCGAGCATCATTGTCACCAATTTCTTGAAATTTAACATGGTGATTAGGCTAATATGAAAAGCCTTGGATCCCAAAATTGCAAATATCTACATTATCAAACTTTCTGAAAATAGGTCACTGAAATTTGACCTAATTTCCATCACCTGCCATTTTCAACCAGTCCTCTCCATCACCAAGGCACACAGAGGATTCATGCATCTGAGGGAGTGGGTTTAACAGGTTAAGGAAAACCTCTCTCTAACAAGAGTTCAATTGAACCCAAAATACGCCCGTAAAAAAATACAGTCGATAAACAACATAAGGGCCTGGAGCGGTATTTGTAGGAGAAAGTAGAACTCCAGTTACTCTTACTCTGCGGGGGTGCATATTCACCCACCCTGCGGGGGTGCATATTCACCCACCCCTGGTTATGCGCTTATGTATGTATCAGTAACTTTAAAACAAAATTTTTGTTAGCATAAGCTGCAAAAGTAAGCTCATCAGCCTGATGTATTGGGCCGAAATGACAGTAGGTGCCAAATACAAGGATTTCAGCCTAAAATCAAGGGGAGTAACTGAAGAAAATGTCGAATCAGATCAAAAACAGTTTGTGCACATCTACACATGGTACCGACCATATGTACCAAATTTCAAAAGAATCCATCGAAAAGTCTGAGACGAGTTGCATTCACGAGGTCAGTATGTGGCAAATAAAAGATTTCAGACCAAAATCAAGGGAGTAACTCAAGGAAATGTTGAATCAACTCAAAAAAAGTTTGTGCACATGTGCACTCAGCACCAATCATGTGCACCTAATTTCAAAAGAATGCAATGAAACCCCTAGGACGAGTTTGGCTGACGAGGACTAGGTGCCAAATAAAAGTATTCCAGACTAAAATCAAGGGCGGATAACTCAAGAAAGCATTGAATTGGTTCGAAAAAGTTTATGCTTATCTACACATGATAGTCATCATGTGTACCAAATTTCAGAAGAATCCATTGAAAACTCCCGGCTGAGTTGCGTTGACGAAGACAGTAGGTGCCAAATACAAGGATTTCAGACCAAAATCAAGGGGAGTAACTTAAGAAAACGTCAAATCGGACCGAAAAAAGTGTGTGCACATCTACACATGGTACCGATCATGTGTACCAAATTTCAGAAGAATCCATTGAAAACTCTGGGACGAGTTGCGTTGACGAAGACAGTAGGTGCCAAATACAAGGATTTCAGACCAAAATCGAATCGGCCCGAAAAAAGTTCATGCACATCTACACATGGGTACCAAATTTCAGAAGAATCCATTGAAAACTCTGGGACGAGTTGCGTTGACGAAGACAGTAGGTGCCAAATACAAGGATTTCAGACCAAAATCAAGGGGAGTAACTCAAGAAAATGTCGAATCGGGCCGAAAAAAGTTTGTGCACATCTACACATGGTACCGATCATGTGTACCAAATTTCAGAAGAATCCATTGAAAACTCTGGGACGAGTTGCGTTGACGAAGACAGTAGGTGCCAAATACAAGAATTTCAGACAAAAATCAAGGGGAGTAACTCAAGAAAATGTCGAATCGGGCCGAAAAAAGTTCATGCACATCTACACATGGTAACGATCAGGTGTACCAAATTTCAGAAGAATCCACTGAAAACTCTAGGACGAGTTGCGTTAACGAGAAAAAGTTAACGGACGGACGATGCCATACCATAATACGTCCCGTCAAATTTGACGGGCGTATAAAAATGGAGGTAAAAAAGGTCGTTTTTGCTTGATAACTTTTGACTTATTCATAACAACGCTATAAAATCTTCAGTCGACTTACTTTAAATATTGTTACATGCCGGAACAGTGGTTTTCCAATGAATTTGTGCATAGTCTAATTGTTAACAGAGAACAAAACATGCCGTCTATTCTTATGCAAATTAGATCGACGACAATTTCTTTTCTCAATACCATCCATGATCGCCTACGGCAGATGTTTCTATCTTCGATATATCATTGAATTTATTGGACAAAAAAGACCTTTTTTACCTCCATTTTTAGAGAGAGGTTTTCCCTAACCTGTTTAATGTCACCTTCAGCAGTATTTCGGCCATATAGCTAACTACAGTAACAGTATGATTGGCTGTACATGGCTAGTCACGCATGTCCAGCTTATCATATTGTAGTTAGCTATATGGCCGAAATACTGCTGAAGGGGACGATAAACCCATCATTTAGAGGGATTTAATCTTGCCCTTAGGTCAACAGACATGGTACATCTCATGCTGCTCACCCACTTGGGGTCCTGCATCATCTGAAAGCTCGTAACATTTTGCTGATGGCAAAATTATGAATGTGCTCCGACAGCAAGATGTCATGTGCTGATGTCGAAATAGTCAACAGTAAGCAGCTGATAAAATGAGCAGCAGGATGTCATGTGGTGATGTTGAAATAGTCGACGGTGAGCAGCTGATAATATGAGCAGCAGGATGTCATGTGCTGATGTTGAAATAGTCAACAGTGCGCAGCTGATAAAATGAGCAGCAGGATGTCATGTGGTGATGTTGAAATAGTCAACGGTGAGCAGCTGATAATATGAGCAGCAGGCTGTCATGTGCTGATGTTGAAATAGTCAACAGTGAGCAGCTGATAAAATGAGCAGCAGGATGTCGTATGCCGATGCACGCGAGAATAGTCAACAGTGATTTCTATTTTTACAATGTTCCCTCACAACATCTCATGATGTTTTCCAATTCGAGTACTATGTTGGGCAGTAAATTTAAGTGCAGTGATCATCTGTCTCAGATGGTAGTGCATGTTGAACTGTTTTCATGAGTAGTCAACTCTTGGTGGTAAACAAATCATCACTGACAGAATCGCACTTAAACTCAAAACCAACATCACACACAAATTCTGCTTATTAGGTTCCAGATTTACATGTGCTGTCAGAACTCGCTGGCAATATTGTATTTAGGCTACAGTGGGTCGAATCCAGGCTACAGTGGGCAAGACCCTTCTCCCAGCGCCAGGACACACAGGAAACACAGGATAATAGAGGCAGACTGCAGAGCTTGACTTTTCTGCCGTGCATGTATTTTTTAGAATGCTGATGTATTTAATGTAGAAGGTTGTACAGCTTAGCTGAATGTGCAAGTAAATATAAATTGTATTTCATTCAATGCTGGTTGTACCAGCAGCAAGGACATGCGAGACAAATCAATATGAAAGTGATATGAAAGCAGCTGCAAGTAGTGCAAGTCATGTGCTCGCGGGAAAAAATAATCTTGCTTTGAGAATATGTGCACAGTTAAATAATGAGCAGTTCAATACGCAAACCAAGTCAGAGGCTCCTGACAAATACTGATCAGCTGAAAATAGGAGCAGCTGAATGGACAAGAGAAGACTTGCAGGTTGCGAAATAGAAAAATAATTATGGTTGCCCAAGGGCAACCTGCACCTCATTTTCAGGTTGCCCAGCTAATTTTTAAGTTGCCCTTAAATATATGTAGCCTACTTTATTTGGACCCGAAATCAGACTCGACAAAACAAGTTTGATTCAACTGTGACAATCTGATGATCATGTACAGACTAGACTATCACTGAATCTTTTTGTTTGATCTCCAATTGGCAGTTCTAAACCTTTTTAACAACCAATGCAATGGCCCCATTGCAGCAACAATTTGCCATGAAACCAAATCTAAGTAACCTCACTTCATAAAATTAATTTAGGAAGTTATGGGAAATTTATGTAAGTGAAAGGCCAGGGTTCCTACAGCTATGACAGGATAGAATTTCAGGAGTTTTTATAGACAAATATGTTTTTAAATGACTCATTTTAATATTGTGTAATCATTAATTGCACTACATCTATATAAAGAAAATGAAAAAATAAATAAATAAATAAAAAAATCTGTAGTAAGTAGCTATGAGCAAGATAAGTTGATGATATTTACACTTTGTTTTAAATATGATAATGAATAAGTCAACTCATGGTGCCCATCTCTCATCTGCTAAGTTAAACTTTTACATCCAGATGCTACTTTACAGGGGAGATAATCATGTAATGTTACTGTTAAGGGGGGATAACCGTGAGCCAGGATGGCTGACCATGTGCAAATCGCAAATTTTCAATGTTATCGCATCTAGCCGTGAGGTAAATATATATTTGTAGCTGTTATATTCGATAATAGTCATCAGAAGAGGATTAACAATAAATTTTGTGAACCATCAACAAAGTCAACCTTGGATGTAGTTTCGTTATTGGCAATTGAATTATGCGGTGTCCAGTTTTCGGTACCGTGCTTCAACATTCGGTTTGCCATCTTCCCAAGACCAAAACTGTTTGCCGACATCAAACTCTTTCAACACAGCCTTCTTTTCAGCCTAACGAATAGTCCTTGTATGGTAGGAGACGATCGTATCAACAGACTTGCAGATTTTTTCTGTTTTTTCACCAAAAAAACGAGGTTGCCCGCCGGACCACCATCTGTCATAAACAGGTTGCCCGAAAAAATTCTACTTGCCCCGGGCAATCGGGCAAATGGCTATTTCGCATCCTGTCTTGTGCTCCTGGTAAAACACGTGAAATATGAATTTAGCAGCTGAAACAGGAGCAGCTGAATGCGCAGGATAAATCCTGTGCTCATGGTGGAATTTTGAGCAGCTGAAATTTGAGTAGTCTTCAATTAGAGGCAGCTGAAATTGCATTTGGTACATGGTTGTTGAGGTGTACTACAGAGTTTTCACGAGTTTGCCCTCAGACCAGTCCTATGGAAGAAAGTTCCCATTATGCTGATATAACAAACTCTAGTAATTTTAGTTGGATTATATTCTGTCTCAGATGGTAGTGCATGTTGAACTGTTTTCATGAGCAGTCAACTCTTGGTGGTAAACAAATCATCATTGACAGAGAATCACTCAAACACATTAAAATCCTCAATCATCACAACATTTCTTTTTGTGTGATAGCTTCCTTAACACCAACAGCTCATAACCAGTCACATCATCCGAACGCATGACACGATCATACGTAGAAACTTCTGCTCGTAGCCATGCGGTAACGGGTGATATCGGAGTGTATAGGGCGTTTCCCAAATGGTCACATCCGATTGGTCCCGTTAGCTCCGACATCGGCGCAATCACATTCATAAAACGAAGACACACCTCCAGAAAGCGATCGATTGAACCGATCCCTTGGTGGGCCTCGGAATGCCCCCATCACAAAATAAAAAGCATATCATTTTCCTGTGAACCGTCGCCAATTTTATTTTTTACAAATATGTTAGGCCGCTTGTAATATGATTTTTTTTAAAGGAAAACAAAGAAGCATGCTCCATTAGAGTGAGAAATAAAATAGCCAATTCACACAACTTCGGTTTGGTCTCCCACAGTCTTGCGCCTCGAGCATGTCGAGCGCTTAAGGGAAATTGACATGTCTCCTGTCTGAGATTTCCAGGTCAAAGTATTTGAATACGGACAATTTCATTGGCTCGTTTAAATGGAGCGGACATGCGACTTGATGCTTGGGGAAGCTGACATCGGGTGAAATACACGGAGAATGAAGTCATTGAGCCAAGGGTAGTGTTAAGTGAAACGTGAAATGCCCTTAGCAAGCCAAGATGAACCAGTCATGTTGTGCTGAATTTAAATAATCAGCTGGGTTTCAGATGCATGCAAACCACATGTTCTTGGATGGTTGATATCTGAAAAGCGACCAGCCAGAGGCAATGCAGGAGATACATCTGACTGCTCCATAGGAATAGGGGGTAGGTAGCAGGACCGATTAAACATGTTAAAAGAGTGAAATAATCCCTGCCTCCAACAGGTTAGGGTGATTCCGCTCTCTAAAATGGAGGTAAAAAAGGACGTTTTTGTTCAATAACTTTTGATTCCTTCTTAACCAATGCATCAAAATTTCAAGCGCACTGATTCAGCTATTGTTCCAGGTCATAAAATTAATTGCCACATGAAGAAGCAGCCAATGTTGTTTAAACAGCATGAAGGACGTTTGGCCTATTATTATGCAAATTAGATAGATGACAATTTACTTTTTACTACCATTTAAAGAGGATAGGTATGTCTGTATGCACCTCAAGAGGATTTTGCTGAATTCATTATGTGAACTGATTTATTGAGCAAAAACGACCCTTTTTACCTCCATTTTAGAGAGCGGGATTCCCAAAACCTGTCCAAGCCCGGTCTGAGCGATCGGCCATCAGTGATACAGTTTGCACAGAAACCTTATTACAATTTACATGTACACGACTTCAGAATCATCTCTGAAATTATGACATTACCAGAAGACGTTTCTTCTTGTCGTAAAATCTCTTGGACTTGACTTTCCTCCTCTCTTCCAGAGTGCCGACGACCTTCTGATACTTCCAGCCAACTTCGTGAGAGAGTCTGTTCAGGGAACAGTACTATGAAACAAAACATCACACGTATTGACAGATTATGGTCAAAAATGTCATTCTGCAGGCAAGATTCACACCGATTCAAACATTTATTTGAATCTTGACAATGAACAATTCAAGTCCATGAATCTCTCTTAGATTTAGAACCAATATTTAGGTCATTTATGTACTATAATAATTGTTCAGCCTGAAAAATCAGCTACACAAACAATTCTAACTTTTGATATCTATTTATAATCTCACGTTCAGCTATTTCTGTATTGGCGGCACTTAGCCTCTCACACAGAACGCAGAACTCCCCACCCGTGGGGAGCGTATGGCGAAGTAGTGAGCCGGCTATGACATAGTTCTTTTGGTAATCGAGCGATCTGATCGCATTTTATTGCGAAATGAAGTTAATTTTAATCAAACGAACATAATTCATTCAAATTATACAAAACTATTTCTATGTTTAGTTGAATAATAGCAACCTATCCCCGGAACTCAGCAACTGGACTAATTTCCGCCAATACGGAAATAGACGAATGCGAGATTGGTTCTGCTGAAAAGTAATTGTGCGCATGATAAGATAAGATTCTTTATTGTACTGAGCATCCCATTTGGGACACAGTACAAAACACATAAAAAGTAGACCAAATAAGAAAGTCAACTAACAGGTGCGACGTTTCCGTCTCCGCTCCAAGAAATCCACCAGGCCAGAGGTCAATTTTCGCAGCTAAAGTGACTTCTGGGGCTAGATTGATCTATTTACAGTAAATGTAATAATTCCACCACCCTATCAAAATTCAATCACCCCCAACTTTGGGGACAAAATCCAATCGGCTGTTCTGATAAATTTGATCAACCTCTCAAATCTTTGAAATCGCGAAGAAATAACGTCTTATATCCAGGATTTTGAATCATTTTGTCAACTTCCTGTTCTAATAAATTTATCCCCCCAGATTTTATGGTGTGAAATTTCACTTCCGGTGTTTGAATTATTAGAGGGATTACCGTTGTTCTGCCTCAGATGGTAGTACATGTCAAGATGTTTTCATTTCTCTCAAATATGCGGTGGAACAAATCATCACTGGCAGCTTGGAACAATTATTTGCTATGAAACCAGGTTCAGGAACATATTTTGTAAAGACAACAAATGAAGGATCTGAACAGTATGGACTTTGAATAATTACAATCATACGATTGGTTCGCTGTTTCAGTGACGGAATTGGTTAAAGAATGATGGGCATCTTCACTGTTAATGACGGGGGAGGGGGCCGAGGGACTATTATGCTGTTGGGTAAGGCCAGGCAATCAGGAAGAGGCGACTTTTGGATAGGTTTTTGTTATATCCAGTATAACACCCTGGAGTCCTGTGTGATACATGATACATGTACGCATTTTAGTCCTTGCTACATGTCCTTGCTATTCAATGCGATTCATTAGGGGACATCAAAGAGATTGATGATCATAATCTAATACAAGACACTAAGCATTCTGGACCCTCCGAGGTCTCCATTCCAGTGACCAAGACGAACAATTAGAGTTGTCAACAAAAATTCCAATGTTGATTATCCAACGAAAATTACCAACATGAGTTCTGTCAGGTCTGCTGTCAAAGAGAATGTTTTCATGTATACTGCAGGGAGAGCTGGACAAATATGCTGAAATTTGGCTGCTACTCAGTATGTCAAATGTCTGAATATATGCACATACAGCACAGTGGCTTGGGTAGCAGTGGATGTCTTCCAACCAACAGTAAATAGATGAGCGGGCGTGGACTATGGTGAAAACTCAACATCGATGAAGACACCCACTGCTACCCAAGCCACTGTGACATACAGAACTAAACTTCAGTACTGGGCATGCTAGGCCTTAGACATGTTAGAGGATCCAAACATTGCCTTCAAAAATCCCATTTTTTTTTTTATTTACCAACCAATTGTATTTTCTCCAGTCCCTCCAAAGTTAAATTTCCAAGTTGAAGTGTCCAAATTTCAAATTGCCTGCCCAATGGACAGGTGGATGGATCTCAGACTGACACTACAAGTGTTACTGGATGATTCAATTTCAGTCATTCAAAAGTGCACCACACACCTAGGATCATAATGTCAGAGCTTTGAGAGATTGTCTATTGTAGAAACTGTTGACACCTGTCCCGATAATTGCAAATTCATGTTTTCACTTTTCTGCCTCAGATGGTAGTGCATGTTAAGATGTTTTCATTTCTCTCAAATATGCGGTGGAACAAATCATCACTGGCAGCATGGAACAATTATTTGCTATGAAACCAGGTTCAGGAACATATTGTTTGGACAACAAATGAAAGATCCGAATAGTATGGACTTTAATAATTATCAGTCCTTGACATGAGCAAATCTTGGGAGAGTTACGAATCAGTCTCCTAAAATGGCCTGGGCGAGCTATCGCTCCCCTATCAATCACTCGCCTAAAAATGTTTGGGAGAGCTATCACTCGTGTAGGGTGAGTGATGCCAAATATTGTACTGCTGGAGAAACTACTGTGTCTCACATTACGACGCAAAGTCATTTTCGTGGATTTATCAGTTAATATAACACATTAGCTTTTAAAACTCACACTAAATTCTAAACTCTATCTGTGTAATTATTTGTCATCAAAAATATTTCCCCGACATGAAAAATTGTTTAAAAAAATCTCCAAAGCTTGTCTCGTCCGAGCAACCGACTTACCTTGCTGTGAAACCAACCGGGCAAGTCCATTTTCACCCACAGGAGAGGCACTGCGCTAGGGGAAGTAACTCATCACGCATATTCACACTGAAACATCAGCACTCAACAACTCTCCGGCTCCTATGGGCGAAAATGGACTTGCCCGGTCATCGGCATGGTCGGGTATACAACATTGCTCGGACAAACAAGCTTGGGAGATTTTTTTAAACAATTTTTCATGTCAGGGAAATATTTTTGATGACAAAGAAAGATTATAGAGTCAGTTTGGAATATATTGTGAGTTCGACAGCAAATGTGTTATATTAACTGATAAATCCACGAAAACGATGTTGCGTAATGTGAGACGAACAGTAATAAAGCTCACTGGCTAACTCTCGACCGTCATCCGTTTGATCAGTATTGAATCCAATATGTGTCTGTACGGCAGTTCCCCAGTTTCTGAAAGTCTTAATTTTACTGTTCCCTTTTGTAAGAACACTTTCTGCCATATTTATTACGAATAAAAAAATCAAGAAGACAGCAAAAACCACCTCGGGTGTCACAGTGAAAAACATGGCTGAACTGAAGTCCAAGCACACGCTTGTTGTCAGGGCTACAGAGCACGTGGCGAGAGGGAAAGAATTTCACTGCACCACGGACCAATGAATGTGTCCGTACAAAAATATAACCAGTCCCAACACCAATTGCGCTCGACTTTACATAAATACCTTTGGTTGTCACTTTGTGTCGACTGCGCATGTTGTGCAGAATTTCCCAAATGTACTTCCGTTTTCACTTCGAACAACAACAACTTCGAAAGCAAGCGTGCAAACACAAGCAAGCGAGGCGATGCTGAGTCGCTTAACAGAAAGTTTATCCAATGCTGGATTTTAGAGGCCGATATGGGCGAGCGACAAATCGGACGCCTGGAACCCTCGGGGCGTGTGTGGGCGAGAGCGAGAGCGATCGCTCGCCTTTCATGGAAAGGACTGATTATAATCATACGATTGGTTCACTGTTTCAGTGACAGTATTGGTTAGAGAATGATGCCATGGGCATCTTCACTGTTGATGACGGGGGGGGGGCGAGGGACTGGTATGCTGTTGGACAAGGCCAGGCAATCAGGAAGATGTTACTTCTGGATAGGTTTTTGTTATGTCCAGGAGAATAACCTGGAGTTCTGTGTGATACGTGATACGCATTTTAGTCCTTGCTACATGTCCTTGCTACCGGTCAATTCCACTGTGACTGATGGGACAAACAGCGCCCACGCAACAACTGTATGACAATACCACAGCTTTGGATAGTTACTGATCTTGGTTTCAGGGTTATGTTAGTAAAGGTGACACTTCAGACTTCTAAAAAAAAGCAGGGCTTTGGGCCATACCTGCATGCTCTGTTTGCCATGTGCCCAAAGGCAGCCTTGTGACTGATGGGACTTTTGAGGACCACCGTTTTCAACGTAACTCACCTAATAGTCAAATGCTATCTAAATACCATTCTGCATGGGTCTTTACTGTTAAAAATTGAACAATCAGACCCTCTGGTTTCTCAAAATTGCAATGGTTAACAATAGTATCTAAACTCTGATGTACACCCGGGCAAAGAACATGTGACTGATGGGACAGTTATGCTGTGACTGATGGGACCCCATGTATAAGGCATCTACTGTGACTCATCTGAACTTACATACATCCATGAATGTGATAAATATAGTTCAGAGATCATTAAATAAACAAAAAACAGAAGCTGCATAAAAGAAAACTATGTTTATTTTAACAGAGTATACTAACAAAAATGTGATAACGGGTTAACAATACATCCATATATACAAGTCGGGTAATAAACTATAAAAGTTGTCTATAAAACATACAATGGTGTTGTTAGTGATCAACAACTGTCATATTGAACTTGAAACCAACTGCAACCAACATGATACAAAAATTCATGTTCCAGACAAAACCAAAAATTGTGACTGATGGGACAACTAGTTACATGTATGTTTGACTACTTCTATTGCATCAAATTGTGTACACGCCTCAGGAATTTACAAGCCTCGGCTCACTCTTCATTGGTTCTATGACTGCATCTCTATCATACCAAATATTATCCTGTTCAGCCTCAAATACATAGGCTTTACCAGAAGTAGACAAAACCAAACATCTAATCTGGTAACAGTTGTCCTTGACATCCAATATCAATCCATGATAAACTTTGGACTCTTACCGCACTTTCACCCATTGCCCACATGCATAGTCAACACTTTCATTGTTCTCTTATGTGCTTCACCCAATGTCATTGTCATGAATCTCTTTTGTACTTTCGTTTTCACCCCACTTCCCCTTATGATTATGCAGTCCTTCTTTCCTGGTGCTTGGCTAGAGATGTCATCCCTCTCATAGAAATTTGTTACATCTTTGATCACATCAGCACTTAAAGCAAGATCTTCTCGTCTTCGTTTTGGTGGCTTGAAGGTCTCTGGTGAAAATTTCACGGCCAGCTTCTGCACAACCTTCTTCCTCCTTCTGGGACTCCTAGGAAGTTTGCTTTGGGCCCTCGTTATCGCTCTTTTCATCACCCCTGTCTCAAGTTTGGGCTACTCTCGGGGATTCTCTCAACTCTGAAGCAGCCTTTCTCTCTCGTTTTCTTTGCCTATAAATTACAAAAGAATGACATTTTTCTGCTATTTTGGTGTCTTGCGTCAATTGATATAAACAGTATCAAAATGTGACTGACGGGACAACCTACATGTATACTTGATATCCATATTAAAGGGGATTTCACAAAAAACACTATCTATGATTCTGAAGATCATTATCATTGCTTATTCATGTATATATCGAGATCCATTTATAAATATTTTAAAGATCTACATACCTGTAGACGGCCTTTCTGATCCTCTTTTTCTTTGTTTTCTCCTTCTTGGCAGATGCCGACATCATTCCTCTTTTTTTTTCCCCCACTGGTTATGGTATACTGATTGTTGTGTCTTATACTCTTCATACTTCCCTTCACCCTTTAACTTAGATCATCTTTGTCTCTGTCTCTCAGCACTTGTTTTAGCCATTTCCCAAAAAGCAGACACTAACCCATACAAAAGCGTGACTGATGGGACAGATTTTGATTTGCTGTACTGACTCTAAGCTTGTCTCAACTGGTTGGATGTTGCATCCAGAATGAAGGTCTTATACCCTGGGATGTGGGAAGTAAGAGATTTGATACAATGTGTGGGCTGCTGCTAAGAAAAGCAAACTTATGTGGTTAAATTGTGACTGAGGGGACATTGGATACTCATTATCCCAAGGTCATGGCAGTGGAATTTTGTCTTCTAATAAAGCTTTTTACAAAGCAAATATACACTAACCAACAGTAACACTGTATGTAAACATCGATAAGATAGAGAATGATGAAGATGTAGTTTGTACACCATCTGAGGGACTATAGGGTAAGACCTACCGTTTTCTACACGTATTATCCATGTAGTTCAAATACTCATATCTGGAGAACAAGGTGGTGCATCATAACAGTGAAACCAGTTTTGTGAAGCTGGCGGTGTGGGCTTTCAGATGTTAGGTATAATGAAGGTCTCAAATCAGTTCTAAAAAACTGCCCAAAGGGACCATTAATGTGGAATTGACCTACCCGATGTGATTCATTAGGGGAAATCAAAGAGATTGATGGTCATAATCTGATACGAGGCACTAAGCATTCTGGACCCTCAGTGGTCTCCGTTCCAGCGACCAGGACAAACAATTCGAGTTGTCAACAAAACTTCCAAAGTTGATTATCCAACAAAAATTACCAACACGAGTTCTGCCAGGTCTGCCGTCAAGGATAAAAGAAAATGTTTTCCTGTATATTGCAGGAAGAGCTGGCCAAATATGCTGAAATTTGATCTCTCCTCAGGGTATGTCAAATGTCTGAATATAGGCACACACACATACAGAAATATAAACTTCAGTACTGAGCATGCCACATCTTAGACATGTTAGAGGATCCTAACACTGCCTTCCAAAATCCCATTCCCCC